>ML978215.1:0-204078 GCA_010015745.1 Setomelanomma holmii
ATGAGTAAGCAGGTGACTAACAGAGTCACGTGAGATGCAGTTCACAGTGTACTGTGTGAACTGAGGTGCCAGGCTGACACAACAGATTGTTTCTGCAGCGCCACCAGCTCATTAACACGGTATTCTGCTTAGGATATAATCTTATTATAGCATTATAAGCTTTGAGACAAATACACGCAAATTCTAAGAGGTCCGAGGCAGTCCGAGGTGGCAGCATCGTGGGCAGCCGAGAATTGTGGTATCTATAAGTTAACAAGAGATGTATGACAAAGACACTAAGTACATAAGATTCTATGGAGCTTAGGTGTCTATTCTGATATTTTCTGAGCTATGCGAATGTTGTTGGTATGGTTACGATACAGAGAGCCACCGATTTTTCGTCACGGCGGGGACGGACGTTATTGTCCTTGTCAATTCGCGCTTCCCGTCGCCAAGATAACGAACGATGTGACTGCATCTTGTCATTTGTGCCATCCTGTTGACATTGGGCTCGTTTATTAACAGGTCTTTATTGTACCCGACATCATGATCATCCACCTTGACGGCGATTTGCTGTAAGTTGTGAGCGCCCTACCGAGTGTCCCGCAAGATGGAGCTTACATGGTCTATGTTATCGTTCTCATCGACCCGCATATGGAGATAGTTCGGTCTTTCTGGCATGATCCGCGCTTGTGACGGTTGGGTCGGCCTCTGGAAGAACACCTTGGCAAATTTCCAGTTCCTTCCGCGCGCATTGGCAACCTCCCGTCGTTCCTCAACAGTCGGTGAAAGCACTATTATGTTTTCGTCGAATATATCGTTCCGAAGAACCGTTATAGGCTCCAATTCTGCTAATTCAAGAGAAGAAGTAGATGACTCGGAATCGGAGTCCTTGAAGGCTAAAGTTCAAACTATAAATGTGAGGACGACCGTCCATAATGCAATAGAACAAGAAACGGCGCAACATGGGTATCGTGGAAAACATAAGAGGCTAATGACTGGGAGGAAATGAACAGATACAAAAACAGAATATCGTCATCGCGGTCACCTGTAGTGAGGAGGTCCTGTAGCCAAGGCCCTTATGGCCTAGGCACACAATACTGGCTGGATCAGTGTGATTTTGGATGGCGAGTACAAGTCGGTAGAATGCGAAACACAACTGCGCGACAACTACAACTCGCGCGGCTGTCGGATATGATTTTCCTTTCAATTTTCTTTTGTGGAGGCTGAGCCAGTCTCCAAAATTGAACTCACGTCCGCTTTCGGCCTAGTGCCGGGCCGGTTCGTTCGCTTGTGAAATGGAGGTGGGTACGCGGGGTAGGATGTGGAACCCTGTTCATCGTGTGTGACCAGTGACGGTGCGTGGCACAACGCTCGACCGGTGAAAACTGCCTTGCCGCTCGGATAGGGCAAAGCACGAGAGCTGCACAGCCTTTCTTATTACGCCAGATTGGCTTGCTGTTCGTTGGTCTTTTGCCACACAATGATCTGTCTACAAGGTAGCTCAGCTGGAGGTGACGACACCTGTCTGTGAGATCTCAGTTCCATTGCGGCCGTTCATGGCATCTGTTTTCTTCTGCAAATGAATTGCGCGCTTCATCTCCTTGAGTCGTTTCGCGTTTTCGGGCTGAAGATTGCTCTCCTTGACGTTGAGGTCAAGCAGGAAAGCGACAAAAGGTCGATGCCCATGCGATACAGCCATGTCAAGGACCGAGGACGGTGTTGTGTCCTGAGCATCAATGTCTCCACCAAACTCGACCAGAGTTCGTGCAAGGACCACGTCGCCCTTCTGTGCTGCAACATGCAACGGTGTTCGGTCCCAGCTGTCCGTAGATCTTGCGAGAGCAGTCCCTTCGGAGTACTGATGCAAAATGTCGCAAATCTTCCGCAGACGCTGCGGATCACCAGCACACTTCGCAATATGAAAGTGAAATTCGGCCCAATCGCTCTTCGAGGAGTTTAGTGAGGGTCCAGAAGCCGACGCGATACTACCACTGCGAGCAGAGAACCTCGATGGGGTTTGTGAGACCGTGGAAGAGATTGACGGTCGTGACCTCGTTGAGGTGACTGCCGTTGAAAGTCGTCGCAGTTCTAGGTCAGGCTCTGGTCCAAATAAAGTCTCTGCGTCCGAAAATGTTCTGATGATGGATGGTATATGCTCATCTTCGACCGCACTCTGGATGTCTACAACCGCCGAATTTGGTTGTTGCGTCGAAGGCGCATCCGAGGGTCGACGATGTGCGTCCAAGTCGATCGGCAAAAGGGTCAAGCCTGTCCTTAACTCCTGCATATCGTCTCTTATCTCCTGTCTCGTGTCTTCGATTGTAACTTTGACTCTGTCCAAGCGTCGCTTGACGGTCAGCTTTTGCGACCATGATTGCGTATCCAATGACGCGAGCTCGACTGCTAAAGGTTCTAAGCTTTTCAGTCGATTTTCGCATTTCGCGAGCGCTTTGCTGACAACGCGTAAAGACCTGTGGTCCTTCCCTAAACTTGCTTCCGCCAGTGCGTAGGTAGATTTGACAGCTTTGGTCAACCGAAGTAGGCTCTTGACTCTCTCGAGCAGCTGTTCGACAGGCTCCCTGATTGACTTGACCTCTTTGATGTAATGGATAGTTTTGTGAAGTAGCTTCCATATAAGCTCTGCTATCGTAATGACACTAGCAATAACCTCCATATTGGCGGCGAGGTTGCATCTGGGTTCAGCCTTGAAGGATGTCGACGGTCGACTGGGTTGATCGCCGTTCAGAAAGGGAAGTGTATGGTGAACGTAAGGCTAGGTGGAGAATAGTGCAACGGCTTCTGCGGATGTGCGCTGGTCCTTGCATCAACGGTACATTTATTGGGCCTTCCGTCGATGACTGGGGTGGCGGAGCACTCTGCACGTGCTATGCGGCCGTGATTGCGAACTCAATACAGCAGGGATGGCCTTGAGACTGCATCCCAGGCTCCAAGCTTCGCTACGAGTTTGTGGAGTAGGCCGCGATTGCTAAAGGTGGAACATATTAAGTTGATGTCGAGTACCCGGATTGTGGTAAAGTAACGATTACCCCAGTGTGGATCTGAGCGGGGAAGTTGACCCGCAAATATGGCCGCGCACGGATCCCCAAGTAGGCAAACTAGCAAACATCTACACGTCGAGTCAAATGTAGGCAGACGTAATCTTTAGTCTCGTGGCGGAACGCGGAGATGACAGGAGGGCGGTGCAGGCTGAGCATTGCCCACTTAAAACGTAACAGCTTGTGCGCGCCAGCATGCGTCAGTATTCCTAGAAGTTATCATCATTTACCATCGAGATTTTTGAGCTGGTGAACTTGATCCTGTTCTGGCTCTCCCAAGGTCGTGACGTATTACTACGAGCAAAGGAAAAGTGAGCGATAGTCAACTTCAGCAGAGCGTACCGGGAGCGGTTTCTGGGACTTGGTGGAATGTACCCGATGCAGACCTCGGAATATTGATGCGCAACGTGATGCAATAGCTGAGCAACTAAAACCTGGTCGTGTCTTGTGGCGGCGCTTTCCATTGGTTGCATGCCACGCCAAAAGCAAGGCGGCCAATAGCAACGCAGTATTTCGGCTACCTAGACTCACAGCCCGCTTGACCAGCCGTCGATGCCAGTGTCTCAAGATCAGGGCATCTGCATGGCGTTCGTAGGACGATTGCTTTTCGCGAGGGCGAGAACACGAGCTCGCTGCTTCCTGATGTCTATCATGGGAAGAGCCTTAGGTCAGCCTCGGGGGCTGTGCTAGAACCATAGCCATGTGCCATATCATTTGTATATGCTGACCGTTGCCTCTGGCTTGCGACCTCATTTTGTTGCACCAGTTTTGAGGGCAATATTATCGTAGGACTTTTCTGCACTTCTCCTGGGGCGCACAACGTGACGACAGTTGTCAACTCGATCGCAAAAGACATGGATTCTCGGGGCAAGGTAGGTTCGCTTCTCAACTGAGGTTCTCCAACATGACTGCCGTGTTCGAGGCAGGGTTCGCCTTTGATTCGGCCTTGGGTTTGTATGGCTGAGGCATAAGAATGCGTCGCTAAATACCGAGAAGGCACCAAAACGACGTCGAGGCATGCTGGGAGATCGAAAAGCCGCCACGGCGAATGTCCGCTCGACTGGAGCCCAACAGACGTATGTTAAAACCGAGGACGATATCGTGAATTAGCTAAACGCCGTAGCATCGACAATCCGCTCCTGACCTTCGACGATACCATCGCCAATCCAGAAACTGGTCGAACCGAGCTAGAGGACTATGTCTATCAATTTGCTGAGCAAGGTGGCCTTCTCCACCGATTGTATATGCTCTCCTTCGCGGCACGTTTGGCTCGAGACAAGGGTGCTGCCATGCGTAGATACGATGAGGAGATTACAGGACCTGAGAAAGTCTTGATTCGCACCGAGAAGAACAAGACCAGTGGGTTCTGGAAGCAGGCAAAGTTCTTTAAGGCGACAAGTGAGTGAGAGCTCACCTAAATGAATCGACTGGATGGCTGACTGAACCTCGAGTAATCACGGCAAGCCTTGGTGGAATGATCCAAGGCTGGACACAAAGCGTGAACAATGGTACAGCTTACGGAATGCCTGCCCAGTTCGGCCTGTGCATCGCCGAAGGCTGCGAGAACAGCCAGCTGTGGACCTTTGGTATGCTGAATGCAATTCCACTGCTTTCTGCTGGTCTTTTTGGTACCATTCTTGCCGATCCGCTTCAGGAGAATGTGCTGGTGCGTAACCTCCCTACATGATGTTGGTATAGGACATGTACTGATTCAGCTGATCAGGGTCGACGCGGTAGTGTCATGCTGTCCTGTGCTTTCACGATAGCTTCGACGATTAGCGCCTCCGTTTCTCATAATGTCACTCAGCTCGCCATTTGTAGGGCCATCAACGGCGTTGCCCTGGGCGCGAAAGCTTCGATCAGTGAGTTGGACCTATTGCTTTCCGCTCCGATCACCGACTGATAATTCCTAGTTCCAATCTACTCGGCGGAGGTAAGAGTCAAACATCCTTATGAGGTCCTTGACGTCAGTCCACAGTGCCACTGACCCCGAGATAGTTGTCGCCTGAACACATACGTGGAGCGATCCTCGCAAATTGGCAGCTGGCTGATGCTGCGGGTAGGTTGTCTACTGCTTGAGACTGTACGTGTACTGACATGCTCGCAGGCATATTTCTCGGGTTCCTTTGCAATCTGTTGGTGGTCGTCTACGGAGAGAACTCGTACACGGGCTGGAGGATCCTTACAAACACAACGCTCATACCTACAATACCACTGCTGGTCATGATATACCTCATGCCGGAGTCACCACGCTATCTGATGAAGCATGGGCGGTATGAGAAGGCGCTCGACTCCTTCAACCAGATCCAGACAACACCGCTTCTGGCTGCCCGGGATTTGATGTATGCACACGCGCAACTAGACTTTGAGAGTCGAATGTTGAAGGGTACGGCCAATGAGTTCGGAAACCTCGCGGACCGTGTTGACATAAGTCTACACAACCTCTCCAGCGGTGCGAACGACCATTCACGAGCTCGTCAGGATGAATCCATTGCTTCCATATCACCAAGGCAGTCCGTGGAGATGGCTCAGATACATGCCAGGCCATCATCTGATTTTGAGGCGCAACCGCGGGATAGCCACCAACCATCCGGCCAGGAGCGTGATATCGAGCGTGGAAGCATTCCAGGACGAAGAAGCAGCGATTCAAGTCTTGAGAATGACAGAGCTGTCCGAGCGGCGATGGAGAGTGCGCTCAAGAAAGAGAATCCTTACTCTTATCATATAGGAGTGACGGGTTACTATAAGCGCCTCGGAGAGCTATGGACAAACATGCGATGTAGGCGAGCTCTTCTCGCATCGTCTGTCGCAATGATCAGCCAGCAAATGACCGGGGTTTGTACTTGCTTGAAAAATGCAGTGGATTCATACTGACACCGGGCACGTCAGGTTAACACCATTGCTTTCCTTGGTACCATCGTGTGTAAGTTGCGCCGTCAAAGGCAGAACAAGCAATGGCGCGCGCTGACACAACTTCGGCAGGGTCCAAATCGTTGGGTCAAGATACAATAGATAAGAATGACCCTGCGCAATTGAAGCAGAACGCAGAAGTCGCCGCAATCATTGGCCTGGCCTTTGGGGCGGCAAACGTAAGGGACCAGCCCGGATACTTCTCGTGGGTACAAAAGCTGACAGCGTCATCCCTAGTATATTGGTGGACTTCCAGCGTATTGGCAAGTGGTCCTGCTAGATTTGGATCTCGGATATGCGCTGACTTCATATGTTGAATGTAGGCTTTCAGATAAGATTGGTCGATCCATCATGCTGCTCTTGGGACTCCCAAACATGGCTTGGTCGATGCTGGTCTTCGCGCTCTTGTTCCAGATCTCCAACACCTCGGTGCAGATACCACTGGTATCGATATGGGCAGTCATCTGTAAGTGGAAAATCGTGAGCTGAGATCGAACCAAACGCTAATCTGGTACCCCGCGGTCCGCCAGTCGTACTATTCTACGCGCCAACTGCTGGTACATCGCCTTTCGTGAGTGGCTCCTGCCTTCGTGTTGATAGAACTTCACTGACTCGTTCATTCCCAGTCGATTTCAGCGGAGGTCTTCCCACTCGTATCTCGCGAAGCTGGTATGGCCGTTGCAGTGGCAGTAAAGTGAGTGATGCTAGGCGACATGATGTCGAACTCGTGCTGACCTGCCTTCCCAGTCTACTCGGCGCTGGTCTGCTCGTTCTTGTCTTTCCATTCCTCATGAACAGTGGGTAACTCGTGCGAACGTAGTCCAAATTGTAACCTGACAACGTGTATAGGCATTGGCAGAACCGGGTCTCTGTCTATCTTCGCAGGGCTGAATCTGGTGGCGTTCGTGCTGGTGTACCTCTTCGTTCCTGAGACGAAAGGACGAACGCTGGAAGAGTTACAGTACACGTTCGACTTGCCGACAAGATGGCACGTGTCCTATCGCGCCACAGAGATACGGAAGCATATCGTCAAATATTGGTGGAATTACATGACACCTGATGGACGAAAGAAGATACCGGAAGAAGAGTTGCCCGCACCCTTTTACGAATGGGCAAGAGTTACATGCATGGAGAGCGCGGACAGGACGTAAGGCATCCGTGAGTCTGAGGTCAATGATGGTGAAGACGTGTTGAGTGGAAGAGTGCGCAGTTCTGGAGAAAGTGGTCGCTAGGTCTGTGCTCATTCTGGCCAATCGGAGTTCGGACCTACATATTAGCAGGTCCGACACGCGTCGCGTCCAAATAATATTGACATCCTTCATCCACGATCCTACAGATGACACTTGATGATATTGCTGCCTCCGATGTCTCCTATGCAGTGCAACTGCCCACGTGGATGACTACGAAAGCTCGACCTTGTTCTTCCGCACTCGGTTGCATTGCACGCGTCGAACAATGTGTACACCACAGCTACGGACTAATGCTCTTAGCCAGCACACACGAAAGGCCATCAATTATACCATTCGCCTCTTCTAAATCTCTTGAATTAATCAGCTTTGTGGATATCAAATGGAGGATGACTTTTCGCAGTGTGATGTCGACCTGACGTAATTGCTATCTGTCATCGTAGGAAAGTCCACCACGTCACGAAATAACATCGCATCCATACAAAAGACACTAAAATTAAACATTGGTTTACACAACTTTCGCGAACTACACTTAGAGAACCAATGTACAATATACTCCCATCATGCAGTCAGTTCTTCACAAGGTCGTAGGCCCCAAAGAAGTCCATCCCGGGAATCTCGATGGAAGAGTGGCAATTGTCACAGGTGGCGCACTTGGTATTGGGCATGTTTTCGCATCACTTGACGTCGGACCTTATTAACATTGGGTAGATATGAAGTCAGCCGCGCCCTCGCTCTCGCTGGCGTCAAGGTGATTATGGTCAACCGCAAGGAAGAACAAGGCGCAGATGCCATCGAGACGATCAAGAAAGAGAAGGCCGACGCGCAAGTCGAATGGAAACACTGCGATATGGGTAATTTGAAGGAAGTCAAGGAAGTCTTCACGTCGCTACGAGAATCGTTGGAACGTCTGGACTTCCTGGTTCTCTCCGCAGGCATCAACACCAATCAGTACGGCGAAGATGCAGATGGCATCGATCGTCACTTCGGCGTCAACTACCTTGGCCACTACTACGTGTGCAACCAGCTATGGCCGCTGCTTCGCAAAACCGGAAAATTGGGAGAGAAACCCGCGCCGAGGATCGTGTTCGAGTCGAGCGAGATGCATCGCACTGCACCATCAGACGTACACTTCGGAAGTCTTGAAGAGATCAACGACAGCTCTATGGATCCTACGAGGCTGTACGGACGCACGAAGCTAGCCATGATCTTGTTTGCAAAGTTCGGTCTCAGAGACCGTGTCATTAAGCCGAATGGTGACAACGTGTATGCACTATCGGTGCATCCAGGTGCAGTCAACACAGCGATGCAGCAGCAGTGGAAAGACGCATATCCCGGCATCACGGGCAAGCTGCTTAGTAACGCCATGCTGTTCATGGGTCGCGACCCAGAGCAAGGCAGCTACAGCGCACTGTGGGCGTTGACCTCGGACGAGATTGAGGAGAAGAATATGAATGGCTTCTACTTCAATGACCCAGTAAGCCAAACGTACCACTGTGTGGACTAAGAAGCATTGGCTGACTCTTGAACAGGGCCAACCTGGCAAGGAGACGTCGCAAGCCAGCGATGAGAATCTAGGCTCTGCGCTGTGGGACTTGAGTCAGCGCATCATCACGGACAAGATTGGAAAGGACGCCCTCGTGGATTGGAATGCGAAAGCTTAGATGGCGGTCGTGAAAGACGCCTCAGAATATGCCTAATGAAGAATTCACATCACGCATACCGTAGTGGCGTCCATTTTCGACCCCACTTGTCACATACATTTCAATGTGGCTCGTCCTCTTCCTCTTCCACAGTATGTTTGCGCATTCCATCTTTCTTTAATTCGGAGGAACAACAAGGCTGAGAGCCTTTCAAGATATCTCCGACGAGTAACAAGCCAAGAGTGCGGTGTTTTGAAGGACATTGGAGCAGGACTTCAAACATGCGGCAGTATTGGTCAAATTTGGTTCGGGTGGGAAGAGCAAACATCGATGAGCTCAGACGAACGATGACGGTGGGTAATAAGACCGAGACATCCTTGCGATCTCCATCGTTTTCGGTATTAAATTGCTTAAATGTCATATGCACCCACATCTTTCCCAGGAATGAAAGATGTTCGAATATGAAGCCAGCGAGACACGCCGAGCCATGGACTAGCAGTTAGACTATGTAATCGGCGAGCAGGACAAAAACATTAGTCTGCGGTGGCGTCCTTTCGTATCTGGGATACAGATTGTTGAATGATGCGAAGAGAGAGAATCGTCGGGCTAGAGAATGTACACCAAGCCGTACTGCAGCGCAAAATGCAATATACAATCCGCACATGACGACATAAGACCGCACAGCGCTCGTTTCGGAACGGGACAATTCGTCATTCTTGACAAGAGATTCGATATATGGATCATGACCTTCAATTTTTTGGGAGAAGCAGAGAAGTCCAGACATGTGCTCGGCTTTCTTTATTTCGAAAGCACCCAGATCCCACTTGCTCGCTTTGTTCCGAAGTCGAACAAAATTGCAAGTGTTTAAGGACAGAAGAAAGGAAAGGTTGAGCCAGTATTTATAGTCCATGATTCAGGAATGTAGTCATGCAGTATACATATTGATTCATGGACCAGATGCTCAAAACGCTGAGAAGTGGGCACATGTGTTGTAAGCGTTGCGCTCATTTGCCGACTACGACCTTCTCGCTGTTTGCTCTCGCGTCGCCTCCCGGCACTTGAGCGCCAGTCGTATCGAGACTTGCTTCGTACATCCACTCAAATCCCGGGTCCACTGACAGCTTTTCTGCAGCGAAGGCTCTTTCCAATTCGCCCAGTGCCCGGTCTCCAGCCGTTGTTGCACCTGTCTTTCCATTCTCCTTGCTATTCTCTTGCTGGCGATGCTTCCAATCGGGTCCCAAGATCTCGTTCAAGCTAAGAGACGCTCCACGATCGATGCGCCTTCGCAGGCGTGGGTGCCAAATGTGGTCGTGTATCATGCCTTGGAGGAAGCGCTCTGGTTCTCTGAAGAGCTGGCTGCCCCAGATGTCGTTCACCTCGCGCACGTATGTGGCATATGGTAACACATTTGACTTCTCCATAACCCTGTTTTCGATCACTCCCGACCGGCCGCGACCAAATAATATGGTGAACTGCATCTGGAGTGTCTTGACAACCGTGTGTCGATGCACATACAACCCAAGATCGCGCAACAGCACCAGAGTGCGTAATCCAGCACTCCATTTCGACTGTTGCAGGATCTTACGTTGCAACAGTCGCTGGCGATAGTGCTTCTTCTCCAACGGTGGACCGACCAGCGATTGTTCCCATCGTGCATTCGGGAGAAGACCAGCTCGAAAGCCCCAAACGACAAGAGCTTGCTGGAAAGAGGGCGGGAAAAGCTGTCGAAGAGGGTGGAGCTTAATCTCGTGTTGTGTGACCGTGGCCGGAAAGTGGAAATAGTGATTACGCTCTGGGTATGCCTCGCGTAATTTTGCTAGAGCTGGCTCTCGAAAAGGCGATGACGGAAGTTTTGTAAAGCACGCACTGTTCCTTGGTGTATACCAGCACAATAACCACAGCAATAGTCGTCGTAACTCTCTGAATCGCCCAGTCATACCGAATCGGCGAATGATCTCGCGCCAGGTCAGAGGCGAGACCGGACCCATCCCGAATTGAAGTATGACCATAAAGATGCGTGTGACAAACCGCAAGTCGTCAAAATCAGCGCCCTTGGTGACAGGCTTCTTCCCTCGCTGTCGGCGTCGCAAGAGGCCCTTGATTGCAGCAACGGACTCAATTGTAACCATTATACCCCGACTGCGCATGTCTTGGAGCACTTCCGCGACATGCTGTGGGCCGGTAGATCTAATATGGGCCTGCAAGAGCAGGTTCCAAGACTCCTCGATTGAGTCTTTATGGAACAGTGTAAGGATCGCAAGTGTGCGCTGGATTTGTGTGCGGTCGTCCTGCTCCATATAGAACTTCAGCAGCTTCCGCTGTACTTCGCTATCACCGAACACATCCGGGTGCTGGTCGCTGTCGAGCATGCTGCCCACCAAAGTCCAGTTCTGCTCCTTCGCAAACTTCTCTACCGCCAAAGAGAAGACACAACCTTGTAGGGCTATGCCAGCCGCTCTGAGCTCCTCGAAGATCCTCGGAAGATCCTCCAAAGGTTCTGTTCGGGACGCCATCGCCAGGACCGCCTGTGGACCGATCTCATTCACTCCCACCAATGCAAGCCCCTTTATGACTGACTCTGGTGGGAAAGTCCTGGTTGCAAACATCCTGGCGCAAAAGGAGTCCTCAAATCGGACAGGTGCGGTATCGCGGCCCTTGAGACGTCGCAACAGATCTTGGTCATATTTGCGACTCTCGCGAGTGGGCTTTTGGTGGACAAGTCTATTCGTCGAATCGGTCGTTGATGCAGCCAATAGGATTTGAACAACGGGGACATTGGCCACAGACTCGGAGGGCATATCGTCATGGGATACGCAAAGGTCATGCCAGCGGCGAGCCAAGCTGATGGCCCCTTTCTTGATCAATGCTGGCACGACATGATCATACAAGTTGCATTCGTCGCTGAATCGGTAAATATCCAGCAAGGCTTCATATGCGGCAGGTTTGAAGGTAGATCGTCCGTATTTCGCCAACATCTTTAGAGGCAATTGCTTCAACTTCAGCTTCTCGACCATCGTGTCATGATATGCTAGTGCCATAGTCGGATCTCGTGGGAGCCAATATTTCATGGTGACGGCGTAAAGCCCCGGATATAAATGGCCTGTTTGTTCAAGAGCCTCGGCGGCATACTGAATGACTTGTGGTACCAGTTCTCGGTGCGTCACGAACGTACCCCAGAGATAGTCTGCATCGGCAGAGCTACGGGTCGGTAGAGCATAACAGGAACACAGTCGCAATTCCCATATGGCCTTGATACCTCGCAGACCATGGTGCCTTTCGCGAAGAGCCAGCGACTGAGCCCATTTCGCGGCGCTGCTGTCCGCCCCAGCGACAGCTTCCAAGTCGTCTAGCAGAGCATTGCTGGCCACCTCTACTTCGAGTAGTTGCGGAAGCTGCGCGTCACGACCAATCTGGTTGGTACCTTCGCGCCACCTCTTCCATTTCTGCCTGGGCCGATCTTGAGGACTCGTCGCGTAGCTGCGGCGGGTTGCATCGTGGTTGCAGGGAGTGGTTGTTGAACATGCTGCAGGCAAATCGGAACAATTAACGATCACTCGTAGGAGTCGCAGAGCAGGCGGGCGGGCGAGGAGCCGTTCCAGAGCCGGTGGCATCAACGAAGGAAGGTGAAGGTGTGGTATCAAGCCATTGGGCAATGCGATGTGTTCCTGCTTTCGAAGCTCGAAGCTGCGAAAGTTGATGTGACTGCAAAGGGCTTAGCGGTCTTGGCGCTCGACTTCGCTCGCCGGCGGATCATTCGACCTGACTTCACGAACCGACACACCCAATCATCCACCCACCATTTTGCCCTCGCGAATCCGCTACAACACCTCTCCACTCTACAAAATGGCAGGGTATGTCTATTCTGCAGCTGCGCAGCCCTCCAAGGAGCCGTCCCGGTCGTGCGATGACCGCCGTTGCACCTCCGATTTTCCGCGCAGAGCTCCATACTGACAACCGGCAGCTGGATCTTCCGCGAGAACCGCGTCCCGTACTACCAGCGCGAATTCCAGAAGCATGATGGCCTGAGGACATGGGAAAAGGTGCGTTGTCGATGGTGTGGAGAAGTGCAAATGATTGGACATGGCATGACGTTTTGGCATTCCCTCAGCCCGACGTTGACCAGGGTAGCAAAAGAAAGCGGAAAGAGAGTGGGAAAATATCGCTATGGATATGCGCTGACATATGGTGTACAGGCCCGCGGCAAGTGGATGATCCCTACGTACAAGGTTGCCCTCTTCACCAGCTTCGGTGCCAGCATGTACATGATGGGCCGTCTGGTTCTCGTAAGCACGGCAATAAGCAGCAGCTGACTCTCTGGCTAACAACATCTACAGGGACACAAGACATGGTTGGGCAAGAACTAGATTCAGAAATATCAGATTATACCAGGAGGGTAGCGAAATCAGATCACTCGGGAGTCCCAATGTACAAACACTGAACAGAGCTTGCAATCCATCAAGAAGTCTCTTTTGTCCTAGCTTGGGCTGCGGTTCCTCGTACTCGTGATGATCAAGGATATCCGCTCACAGGCATCGGAATAAGCCATCATTTTCAGGATTGCGGTGATCTGCAACCATTTTCCTCAAAGAGGGATGCTCGTTATCCAATTGGACTTTCGGACCGCTAATCAGCTCTTTCTTCGTCGTTATCCCGAACTACTGACTCTCCTTGCGACGTTGCGAAATGACATGTTCCCAAATCACTTCAACATAGCAGCCGATGGCCAAATCCAAAGCTGTACAACCATTACTTCTCTTACATTTGAACTATTTCATTGTGCATCTGTGAAAGGTCTCTCGTTCCTGGTTTGTTGCACACATCTTTGGCGCTGCAGGGCGTTGTCCCGAACACCTGGACTGGAGCTACCCCCCACATTAGTGCTAGCATGTCCAAAATGAGGTCAGTGCCCAGCCGAGATCCTTCGACGGCGGCGGCGCGACTGCATCCCAACCTCACATCTGTCCACTCCTGAGGTCAATTCACCATGGCCGATTTCGTCAAGGGTCTTTTCGGCGGGCACAAGCCTGCGCAGGCGCCAGTTGCTGGCGATGATGGTGCATACTCCGCAATGCCTTGAAGCTGTCGCATACATAGCTAACACTCCCAGACTTCGCCGACTACGCAGGCGCTCCGGACCCAACACCCGCGGCCATCTCCTCCTTCACAGATGCATTCAACACAGCGCAGCCCACGGCAGCTGTGGGCGCCGGCGCGCGACCATACACCAAATGGTACCGCGTGTGGGAGCGCACAACGGCCGAGGACTTTAAGCTGGAGATGTACATCCTGCCTTTCCTCTTCGTAATCATCGTCATCCACGTCTGGGGCACTCGCGCAAACAGGAGCAAGGCGAAAGCCTGGACCAAGGCACATGCGCCAGTACTGCAACAGGAGTTCTCGCAAGTCGGATACAAGGCAGGAGAGACCGCAAGTGACGCGGATCTGCTGCGCGAGAAGAAGGCAGATGAGTACCAAACATACGCCACTGGACGCCAGAACACTGCCTTTGTCGACTTCAAGATCTCCCTCGTCAAGCGCTATAACCCGTTCATGCTCCTTGGCGAGTACTTGATCCCCCTATTCTTCGAGAGTATTCCTGCTCCGGCCGAGCGCGTCGAAGCCACCGCATACGTATTCGATGGTCAAGAAGCCAAGCATGCGCCGCTGTACGGATCGGGCGACGCGAAGAAGGTCCCCAACAGCTCGTTTGATGGCTTCGTCTTTGCAATTGTGCATAAGGACATCATGAAGCGCATGCGCGAGGATCGCTATGACATCTCGTTGACCACAACTCGCGATCACGCTAAGCTTCCCGTCTGGACCGCCGTCATGAGCGAGAGCGCCGAGATCACCGATATGATCCTTACGCCTGAGCTCATCAAAGCCGTGCACGATGCCGGCGACAATTTCGAAGCTCTGATTGTCACTGACCAGCCCATCGAGCAGCCCAAGACGTAGGATATCCAACCCTTCCAAACGTCTCATCAGCTAACACACCCCAGCCTCGACGACACCAAGCCCAAAAAGCGCATCAATCTTTCCCTCAAACTCAGCTCCGACTACACCTCCACGCTCCCCCTCTTCACCTACTTCCTGCGCCTGCCCGACCACCTCGCGTCCGCAGCACACTTCCGCCCTGAAGCCCTGCGCCGCATCAAGCAAACGCGTGACGAGCAGATTGCCAAAATCCGTAAGGTCGACGAGGACGAGAAGGCTGAGGAGCGCAAGCTCGCGGCTGATAAGTTGAAGAGGGAGCAGAGGGATGCCAAGCTAGGCAGACTGAGTGCCGAGGAGCAGAGGAAGTTTCTGGAGAAGGAAAGGGAGAGGGATAGTAAGAAGAAGATGAAGAGGAGCACGGTCAAGGCATAGAGGACTTTTGCTGAGACTGGATTAAAGGAGGGGTGCTTGGGTTATTGCAAGGATGTTTGGATAGACGAGGGCATCATCGTGATGGTCTACAGGCTGATTGATGCAAGCTGATGTTGATGGGATTGGATGGACAGGTTCGTCATGATGGCTGTTGCTTTTAGTACTTTTGTATTATCCAGTTGTAAAACACCAGAAAAATGTTTTGATCAGATCCTGCTCTTACACGAATCAGGACGAGTAGAAAAGAATGATAAACTTTAACCGTTGACGACATTGCATTATTTTCGGAAGCTTCGTACCGATATTTGCTTTAAGTCTCTTCTCTGCGAGGCTGTCATCTCGCTGCACTTGATCATGCTAAGATTCTAGTCCTTCCCCTTCGAAACGTCTCACTTTCTCCCTCTGTAAATCCAAGATCTCGAGCCAGATCTGCAGTTCCACCAGAGAGCTTTAGCTTCTCAGACCTTCGGTGCTGCGCTCTTCTTCCTCTTCACCCGGCATGCCCGACCAGCCGCAAATGGCTTCGCGTCCACCGGCTGAGCTGGCTGAGCTGGAAGTGGCGCGGGCTCGCCTGACGCCGGTGCTGGCTGCGGTACTGGTGCAGGTTGCGGTGCAGGAGCAGGCTGCGACACTGGTGCCTTGCCCCCTCCCACAGCGAGCATAGCAGCTTCATACTCAGGCGAGAAAGGCAAATCGCCCTTGAGACTCACCGGAGCAGCATCTTGCTGCACAGGGGCTGCTTGTTGCGCCGGAAGTGTCGGTCGGACCGGAGCTGCTGGCTGCACAGGCTGCATAGGCTGAATAGGCTGATTCTGCTGTGGTGTCGAAGCAGTCTCTTGTTGCGGAGCAACTTGCTGTACGTAGTCGTCCGGCGCGCCAGGCTCGGTACTGTAATCGCCATTTGGACCATCGGTGATCCCGTCGACCCAGACGACGTTGTACGGTTGGCTTGCATCCGAAGTCGCGGATGGAGTGGAAGGCGGGTTTTCGATTGCGGGTGCCTCGCCGTCGACGGGTCCAGATTCAGGCAGCTGAGTGGCTTGGTATGGAGCTGGAGCTGCTATCATCAGATTGCTGTGCTTTCCTGTGCTCCCATACCCACCTTTTAGTATCTGTAAGCCAGTGTTCATCGCCTTGATATGGCTCCAATCGGCGCTGTCTTCGCCCAGACTCCATGCCATAACGCCTCCGAGGCCATACTTTGCGACGATCTGGTCGAACTTCCTTGCGATAAGCTTAGGTGTATCCCAGGTCCAGAACAGACGATTGACAGGGTCGAAGTAGTACTGTCCACCGGCTTGCTCGTCAGTTACGCCGTGCGCCATTGCGGATTCCCAGGATCCTGCAACGTCAGAATCAGTGCAGCCAGTACCGAACGCGTGCTGACAAGCGCCGGAGCAGAATTCAGCTGAGGTACCGCAGTTGCCATATTGGGAGCAACAGCCTGTGCCGCATTTGGTGCCCTTCTCGGGGCCGCATGTGCCGTCGTAAGATACAGTCAAAGCAGAGGCGTCCACTGGCTTCATGTGATAGGTTTCGTAGGTCCAGGCTCCGGATGTTAGAAGGTCCTTTCCTGTCACAGGATCCTCGGCGAGCACGATGGGACATCCCAGAGGAGCCTGGGAGCAGTCGCCTTGAGTGGTGAAGTACTTGGCATAGTAGGCGAATCCGACTTTACAAGGTGGTCAGCTTGTGAAGATAATGGTGAGTATAGGCATGTAACTTACGATTGATCTTCTCCGGGGGAGCACCAATAGCAAGATATTCCTCAATGGTTTGGGCTGAGTCGGCCACGGAGGTGTGATGCTTCGTGACATTGTCCCGACGGTTCATGAGATCGTAAGACATGACCTAGGAAACCATCAGCTCTAACCTCACAGGAATTAGTAGCGACTTTGGCAAGCTTACGTTGATGTAGTCTACCGAAGGCCAAAGCTTAGGTCCGTTCTCCTGGTTGTAGGCGATCATATCACCTGTAGCTACTGAGCAATGGGTCCTGCTTGATTTTAACATCATAACTTACCCTTCTTGCCTGGTACTGCTATGGAGAGGAGCTTGTTGCCAATGGCCTTGCGGATCGCAGCTAGTACCCTGGGGAATGCGTCGACCTGGTATGCTTTCTGCGAATTTGGCACTTGCTTATAGTCTGCACCGTTGCCTCCTGGATACTCCCAATCAATGTCTCCTTGGAGTCAGTACACCTCAAAACTAATGTCACATCTCGTAATGACTTACCAACACCGTCCGCGCCAGTGTTTGTCAACATTGTAGCGATATCTGACGCGAATTGCGCGATTGAAGCATCTGTCTTTGAGGCTCCAAAGAAACCAACGTCGTCGCCCCAGCCACCGACCGCAATCATCACTTTAGCATTCGGAAATTCACCCCGGATAGTTGAGACTGGCACTTTGGGTTGATAGGACGCAGTGGCGTTGGCCATGGCGAAAGCAAGAACAACATGATCGATGCCAGCACGATCTTCAGCGTTGGTCGGTCGGGTTGGATGCCACCTAGTTTTCGTAAGCAACGTCCTTGCAGACGCGGATTGTTGCCTTACTCATCGGCGTACATCACGAAGCGAGCACTCGCATGTGCGGCGAGCAGAGCAGGCGCAAGCAGCACAGCCAGTGAGAAGCGCATCTTGATCTTAGAGAATGTGTTCACTCCACGTTGACGTTGAGTGAAGGAGAAAGAAAGTCGAAAGTCGAAAGAGTTTGTAGAAGTTTTTCGAACGATGTAGGTTGCCGTGGAAAAGGGAAGGCGCATTCCAGGGTTCGCCATCGGTTGCTAGCAGCGAAGTGAGGGACAAACGGAGATCAGACGGCAAGCACGGATGACGTGGCTGCCCGCACTTTTCCTAACGATGAGGTGAAAGGGGAGTGTCCATGGTTTCATGGACTCAAATCACAGATACTAGATTGTTGCAGTTGGGGCCTCCGTTCAGAGAATCGGCATAATACACACGCACCCGCGACGATGTATACGGAGAGGATACGTCCATATCTGGCAGTGTAGTTGGCAGATGAAGACTAAGCATAGCGAGTAGGATATGGCGATGTTCGTTGACAGATGAGACTTGTGCCGCTCTGCGACCTGACTCAGATTCGTGCAACTGCATCTCATCCGCTGACAGCTGTCAGTCGCTCAATGTTGCAACATTGGCAGCCCTGTGTAGGGAATGTGGCGACAACTGCCCCTGCCGAATGGGAAACACGGAATGTTGTACACTGTGGGTCATAAAATAGTGCAGGCCCTTGACCTTTTCTCTGGACACTTAGTGATCCCCCAGATTGCTATCCTGGTGAGTGTGGTACGGCGTGTCTGCAGGGCAGCGGAGACCGTGTCCAACAGCTGCAGGTGTCGATACCTATCTTGGTGCAACACCCGTTTCCGGGCGCAGGGAAGGGCAAGATGGCGAGATGTCGGTGGTAGCGCAACAGAAGGATCACCTTTGAAGGGAAGGTACTGCACCCGAAAGAAAAGACATCAACAACGAGAAAGGGAGTCACGACTTGAATGAAGAAAGCGCACGAGACAACACGAGTAAAGTGAGCATAGACTGCAAAGATTCTGGAGAGGTGGTTTGACAGGAGACGGCCGCAAGATGAAAGTCGAGCTAGGAGATGATGTTCATGACCAAGGGTATGTGACCGACAGACAAGGTGACGGTAGTGCCTGCTGAGAGGAAGTACCACGAACGGCAGTTGCGGCAGACATCACTTTGTCTCACTCTTTCCACTTCTCTTGTGAACCTCGGAAGCATCAGCCGCGTGCTTCACTCCAAAAGCTTATCAGTCTGTTTACTATCGATCACAAGAATTTCCGACTCTTCAATTTCGGTCAAGACACCTTTGGCAACCTGCTTTCACAGTCCATTCATCTCGAGTTTGTACGAATCATTGATGTTCTGGGGAGGTTATTGACGTTTATGCAGGTATGAACCGGCTGCCTGGTGGCTTCGAACAGTGCGGGCACGACATCGAATGAGGGTCGGTCGATTGTGTCGTTGGGACGGCCACTCGCGTCGGCTTACCTCACTATCGACATCTGTCTACACTTCATGATAACGGTATCCACTCACCTTCCACACAATCTTGGATCAAGAAACATCTACTACTGCACATGCGATGCACGTCAGCTGCGGGCGCTGTCCAGGAGGGATGGTCTGTGATGCGGTTGCGGCGGAAGGGAACCATGGTTCACGAAGCTCGATCTCAACATCGCCCGCATGCGCAAGCAGCTGTCTGCATGACTCCACGACCAAAGTCTGGGAGGTGCTGTGGAAACCAACCTCCAGATTTGGCGGATGAAGGTCCGACACGTGATGGCCCGGCCGATCCGTTGGCGAGGCGACGATCGCTAACGTACCCCAGCCGCGAGCTATCGATGTTCTCCTGCAGCGCCATTTTTGCAAGCTTTATCCAATCACGACGCGCCATAAATTGAGAGGTTGGGAAGAGGCTGGGAAAGCCCAACAGCTGGCGACGCAGCATGGATCGACCTGAGCTGAGAGGGCGCGAACGACCGCATGCTGCACGTGAAGGCGGGTCTGCTCCAATTGCAGCCCTCCACGAAGATGAGACCGGATCCACTCGCGGAAGTGAGGTTGGTCAAGCTGCAGCATGCGTGGAGCTCGCTGAGCATCACCACCCATTGCGCTCGCGGCCAATTTGCGAGCTTCGGCGAGGCCCATTGTACCCAATCGCCAAGCCAACAGCCGCACAAAGCTCGATGGCGCGTCAGGAGATGGCAGAGATGCCTCGGTGCGAGAGAGGTGGGCCGTGGTGTGAGCGAAATGCAGCGAAAAGGGGAAGCTGTGACGCGCTAGCTGTCCATCAAAACAAGGCTAGGCCTGTTACAGACAGCTCCCTCGGCGTCCCAGCCATCTCATCCATGCGCTGCTGCAAAACGGCCTCACAACAGACCCCCGGCTGACCGCCAATCTACTTGATCCCCTCGTCGCGCCTCGCTGCTCCCTCCCTCCTCCACCCCGCTACTGCACCCAATTGCATACACACGTATCGCACCAATTCCATAAAGCTGGCTCCTCTCAAGCAGCTCTTTCCCCCTCCACATATCTCCCAGTGAGACCCTCAAAGGAGCCAAGAAGTTCTTTCTTGATTCCTTTCGAATTGTTTTCGAACGGTTCGAAGGGTATTCGAGAAAGAGCGACCCGACTCCGGCAAACTGGATTTTGAAGCACGAGTCCGTCTCTCACCGCGCGCTGCTCTCACCACAGCTGACAACTCAGGTTCCGATCCCCTTCAGCGTCTTCCCGTCTGCGTATCGGAACGCGGAAGTTAAAGAATCTACCAGCGTCAAGGTAGAAGGCGAAGCAAAGCACTCACAGGCTTCACACGGACGGGAAGGTCACGAAGAAACCGACAAAACCTTCTCAGCCACCGTCCACGCTCCCCAGCACCGCGACACCTACGTCAAGGAGGAGGTCCGTATCACCGAAGAAGAGCGTCTCCGCCGTCCCCAGGCCCAGCACAGCGAGGAAGTCCACATCCGTGAGCAGACTCGTTACAGGCAGCCAGAGCAGCGTGAACGCGTCGAATTCGCAGTAACCCGCGACCGGTAAGTGACTGAATCATTCCCATTTGTTTTGCCAGCGCACCACTTGCACGGATCATCACAACAGCCCGCTCCCCAGCCCCCTGAGCTTGGCGGCTAGCAAGCCACCGACAGCCGCTAACCCTTTTCCTCTGTTGTTGTCGGAGCGACGTGCAGTCCCCACTTTTCCCTCACCTCCTCTTCCCTACCCAAGCTGACCTTTCATCTCTTCTTCAGCTACCAGCCCCCATCCTCATCCTCTTCCCACTCCCACATTGAGGTTCAGGACAGGACCTACGATCGCCACTTCAATACAGTCCACGGCCCTGCCACCGACTACGCGCCCTCCCAGATCGACGTCTCTGAGCGTCAGTTCCGCGAGCGCACTCGTCCCATCGTCGCAGAGCAAGGTTACACCAACCACAGCACCCGCGCCAACGACCAGCAAGCCTCCCGTTTCACCAGGGAGTCTGTCACAGTCAAGGACACCCACGCTTCCCAAGCAAGGTCCGACCCGATCGACGCCCGCTACCCATCCCAGGTTCGAGTAGAAAAGACTACTCGTTCCACTGCCGACGCCCCCAAGAAGTACAAGCGTGATATGGGATATTACGACGACGAAGGTCAATACCACTCGTTCCGCCACGGTCTCTCCAAAGCTGCCCACAAGGTCGCCGAACGCGTAGCCCACCCCATCCACCCTCACCGCCACCAGCACTACTCGACCGAGCACTCCCACACCGGATCCAAGTACGACGATCTCCGTGAAGAGGTGATTGTCAAGGAGAAGTACACCACCGCTATCCCAGCCCAGCCTCCTTCCCGCCCCGTTCAGTTCGGTGCCCCTGTTGAGCGTGTCGTTCGTGTCAACAGCTCTTCTCACGCTCCCCATCCTTCCGTCCCCGCTACTCCAGCCACCGCACGCAAGATGGCTTCCCCCAACACCATCACCATCCCTTGCCACCACATCCGCATTGGCGATCTCCTGATCCTCCAGGGCCGCCCTTGCCAGGTCATCCGCATCACTACCTCCTCCCAGACTGGCCAGCACCGCTACCTCGGTGTTGACCTCTTCACCAAGCAACTCCATGAGGAGTCCAGCTTCATCTCCAACCCGGCTCCCTCGGTCGTTGTCCAGAACATGCTTGGTCCTGTCTTCAAGCAGTACCGTGTTCTCGACATCCGTGAGGATGGTCGTGTCGTCGCCATGACCGAGTCTGGTGATGTCAAGCAGGGCCTTCCCGTCCTCGACCAGAGCGCTCTCCTCTCGCGCCTTACAGAGTCCTTTGACAACGGCCGAGGAAGCGTTCGCATCCTTGTCATCAACGATGATGGCTTGGAGATGGCTGTTGACTACAAGGTCGTCCACGGCTCCAGGTTGTAGTTGTATCTAGTTAATGGTAAGCATCACTATCCATCGCATCTCTTACGTCTTCTGACTCCATCTAGGCCGCACTCAATCTTCTACTTGTACAATGCACCTTTGGGAGTTTGTTTCTGGACGGCCGCTTCATATTAAATTGTGTTCATAACTTTTCGTCCTCGGCTTGACTAGTAGTGTGTAGCCCGCCTTGCCCATCTCTTCTGATGTCAAGACCTTGCGCATGCTTGCTCGCTGCGTCTCGGATACTCTTAGCTACACTGGATAGTTAATGAATTGCATCTCCTTGAACCTCGCTCTTCTCATGTGTTGTGTTGCTGTCAAGTCCTTTGTTTAAGTGTGAACTTGAGAACGGTCACACGACCTCGTGTTATTCCCGTCCGCCCCTACCCCGCGTTTACAACGTCAACCGCGGCTCGTCTCTCCATTCACATCCCGCGTCGGATCTAGCACTCAAGATGGAGATGATCCAGAGTCGCATCCGTTTTGTCTTCAACATACTACGGCCGGATTGATATCATTAGGGTCGATGCCTTCGTTCAATATGCCTCATTACGACCACTCGCCATTGCCTCAGCGCGACACCTTTGAAGACCTACCTCCTTTCCCCGACAATGTTCCTACGGCTCCACTTCTGCGCGTATCGCTAGAGAAACTCCTTCAGCAAGATTCAGAAGAGCAAGAGCGCTGCTGGAAGGCATGTTGTGATCTGGGCTTCTTTTACCTTGATTTGCGAACGTCTACTCCACTGGGCTCAATTGAAGGGGAAGCCTTACTCCAGGATGCTGACCGCTTATTCGAGGTTATGAAGGGCTTTTACGATCTGGATGTGAGCAAGAAGGTCAAGTATGACTTCAAAGACCAAGGGTCATATTTTGGGTACAAGGGCTATGGCGAAGGCTTCATCGACAAGCAGGGCACGAGAGATAGGAACGAGTTCTACAACGTAACCGCTGTGCAACTCTCAATCATTCATGGGTTAACGGTTGTCGCAGATATCAAAAGACGACGTCCTTGGTCTAAGCAATTCACTCCCATCACCAGCCATCCTCAACTCACATCGCGACCTGTACAAATCCTACTCCCAGGCTTCGCACGCTATTTGCATGCTTATCACCTCGCTCGTCTCATCACGCCTCCCACTCACCGAGTCCGCTCGTGCGAAAGGCGGTTTCCAGGCCCTGCACAGACTCGATGCCGTCTCCGGCGATCAGATTCGCTTCGTGAAAGCGCCGCCACAAGAACAATCCCTCAAAGGTGTAGCTTTGGGCGAGCACACAGACTTTGGAAGCGTGACTGTTCTGTTCAATCGTTTGGGAGGTTTGCAAGTTCGACTCCCGGACTCGATCACACCAACGCCACCAACGTCAACATCTTCACCAGCTACTGACATCGAGAAGAGACTATGCGAGAATGGATGGACGTATGTGCGCCCCTTACCTGGACATTGTATCGTCAATCTCGGCGACGCGCTCGTCAAATTCTCCTCTGGCATCTTGCGCTCAAATATCCATCGCGTTGTTGCGCCGCCTGGTGATCAGGGGAGTGTGACAAGGTATAGCTTGGTATACTTTTGTCGTCCGGAGGATAATGTTGTGCTGAAGAGTCTGGTAGAGGGTGGAGAGAAGGAGGAAGAGGATGTTACGGCGAAGGAGTGGATACTACGGAGAGCGTTGGGGAGAAGGGAGAAAGAGGGGTGGGAGAAGAGTGTGGGGACGGAGGGGGAGAGTATGGTGAGGAGGGGTGGGGGGATGAGGGTCTAATAAGTTGAAACATGCGTGTTGTTGGTTATTCGTGACTCGAAAAGACTGAGGGGTTTTTCACGTCTTGAGAAATGCATCAGAAAAGTGGGCATGATTGGAGCCACGACCTCGCAAAATCCACTATTTATACCTCCTTTGCCCTCGTCAACCAATTTCTTCACTCCTATATCAAAACCTGCTTCTTGTTATCAGAATGCGAGACATCCTGAGCTATGAGCGTTGTCGCTGTGTTTTCCCGAAACTGGATCCTGGCTTTCATTATGTCTGATGCCGTGTCCACATTGCACTTCGACACGAAAATCCAGAAATCAATTTTTTGGTTATTCCACTACCTTGATATGGGTATCCGAATGAGTTGCACTCGTCCAACATGAGAAAATTGTACTGGTGCAGAGAAGTGGCTATGTTTTGTGTGCAAAACTTGAAAGGCACAACTTCGTCGGGCCAGGTTAGTTGCGCTCGAGGAAGTCTTGAGTACTTTCATACAGTCCAAGGTTGTGTTCGAAAGAGGAAGTGGCTGAGACTATGTTCTTGGACAGGTGAACAACACAACATGCCTCACTGGATATGACTGCCCGTTTCCTCATGAAGGCATCCACCTCAAGTGTCGCTGCTGTGCACCTTCAGCAATATGAAAATGTTCCTTTGAAAGGTTGCGTGCTTTTTGACCTGCACCATTCTCGTGGCGAGCCTAGAATTGAGAAGCATCCATCAGTATGCCATGTCTTCCGGTGCTCTCGACCTTGAATCATAACTTGGTTGATCACATATCGTTCCCTGGGTCTTTCGCGCCTGCGCTATGTCACCCTACCAAGAAGCACGAGAGAGCTTGCGATGGCGTCTGCTAGGTCGTCGCAGCTAGCTCCATGAAAGCTCTTTACGGATTGCTCCCTGCCAGATCTATTTCTTCGATGCACTGAGGTCATTTCAGTGAACTCAGAAGGCCTTCGTGGAGTTGTATGTGCAGCATTGCATCTGGCGAAAAGGAAAGTCGAACGAACTCATATTATTAATCTAGATTTACGAAAGCAAGAGAAGGAGACCACGATTTTTGTTGCGACATTGCGACCTTGGGATTAACATTTGGACGTGCGAAGCCCGGCTTCATCTTCTTCTTCTTCTTCTTCTTCTTCTTCTTCTTCTTCTTCTTCTTCTTCTTCTTCTCAAATATCAAATTAAAATGACAAATGAAAGAATACAGCATCTACATACATGTGGAGACGTGGATCGGAAGCAAAGAAGAGGAAAAGGCTGTAGTATGTCGTTCCTTACCCTCGGAACATCATCTCAAAATGCGACTTGAAAGGAAGCCCTGGATCGTTTCTTGTTCCTCACAATGATATTAGAAGTGGCCAGACAGTACCATGGACGTAGACGCGCGGCGCTGCAGCTGCTTCGATGTAACGTGCTTGCAAGCCCAGATCTTGTTGCTCACCTTCTCGACACCATCTTTACCTCTAGGCCAAAACGCGCGTTGAAGCATTACATATGTAGTTGTCTTTTCCGCAACACTTTCAGAGGATAAAGACGTCGTGTGTCTTCGCGCATTATTGACATGAGACCCAGATATTGCCCGACCTGACATTGACTGCCGACTCGCCTCATGATACCCTTATGACCGCTACTCCAATCTCGTCTCCTCCTAGAAGATGCTCTTTAATGGTAGAAGAACCTGCCATGATATCAGGAAGAAGTAGACTTTACGATGGTCTGTGATTGAGTAACATGTCGGTACGGCGAAGATTTTGATCGTGTCCGACGGATGAGACCAGTTCTTGGAGAATCCCGACATTGAATGAGGTATTCTGGTTGCCCTTTGGATTTCCATAGAGATCATGTGGACCCGCAAAGGATTCAAGGCACTCAGGCAGTCTCTGACCATGTATCTATCGTTTTCTACACAGCCAAAGTCACCTTGTACATGAAAAGTGAGGCGCATAATGGATTTTGATCGGGTATTGGGCACCTAAGAGAACGAGTTTGACCTAAAGTAATATGCGCCATGGATGCAGACCAACCCAGATATAAAGGAAAGACGGCTCACTCCTGGCGAGCTCCGAAAACAGCAGGTAGATAAGCTAAGTCTTAGCACTGGGCGATAAACCCTCGATGGCTCATGTTCTCAATTTCAACATGATGGAGAATGATCTTAGCGCTGGGACAATTTCCACAACGAATGAAGGACACATAGTGTATGAGACTTGCTCATAGAAAAGGACTACAGTGAGCCTGTGGCACAGGGCGACTCCCAAAGCCAGACAAAAGCCAGTACCGCAAGAGTGAGTTGCTCAGATTGCGCGCATCAAGTAGTTACAACTTGATATTGCTGAACGAGCTGCAGAGATCCATTTAGCTAGCACCGGTAGGAGACGTTGCTGCCGCCTAAATAGGTGATCATGAACATCATGCACTTCAATAGTCGTAGATGTTCGTTTCCCAGCATTGGCCTCCAGTTTGTAAGAAGAAAAAGTGAGGCCTACGGTACTGCTTCAGGTTCTGGGTTCCCTGCTACACTGGCATGCCAGATCATCAGACTCTCAGGCTCCAATTCCTGCAGCACCTTCCAATACCATCCATTCTGAGGTGGGTTTTCATCGTCCAATTCGCTAAGCAGGTCTTGCAACCTGTTTTGCGAGCCGTCTTCAGACAGGCCCATGTTCTGAGCGAGCCTACGGGCCACCGCAGTATTGCATAGAATGTAGACTTTCTGTGCGAGAAGCAGTTCCTGTACGATCCACAAGCGGATGAAGTACCGATTTTGCAGTAGCACATTGATAGATTGTACTGTTTCTTGGTCCTTGAATTCCTTGGCTGCGTTCACTGTGTCAATGTCATTGCCAAGCCAAGCAATGACGAAGTAGGCATTTTGGTAGATTTCGGGCATAAGTGGCAGGACAAAGCTCTTTTCCACCAGATCTTCTTGGTTGATACTCAATTGGTCGATCCAGATGTAAACATCACAGTCCGCAACAAGCAAGTCAATCCGTTCACCTTCAGAGACCCACCTACCTATCTAGGTAGGAGTTAAGCCCCTATAGGCAACTACTAGGCTCAAAGAGGTAATCAATCAAGTCTAGCCAGACCTTCTGAGCCCCACTTAATTGCTTGTTGCGGAGTCTAGTAAATATCGTGGCCATACGTTAAAGGGTTGGCGAAGCTGCAAAGAAAGTGGTAGAGATTTGATCTCACTTCACAGTATTGGTGGCTTGTCGACGGAGAAACAATCCCGTGTTTGTATTCGAAGCTGCGTATACGGTACGAGGTATCATCTTCGTCTCCCCATCTATATGATAAAGCAAGATATGGTGGTGCGACGCCGATGTTGAAGGTATATATGTAGCAGTCTGGCATGATGTCCTGGTCTGCCAGTACCAGACTCCACAACAAGCAATTAAGTGGGGCTCAGAAGGTCTGGCTTGACTTGATTGATCACCTCTTTGAGCCTAGTAATTGCCTATAGAGGCTTAACTTCTACCTAGATAGGTAAGTGGGTCTCTGAAGGTGAACGGATTGACTTGCTTGTTGCGGACTGTGGCCAGTACGCCCCTCGGGGCCAGGCGAATCTTGATCTGACGAATCCACGGAACCTTTTGAGACGTGTTTGTTACTGGAGGCGGAAGATCCCAGTGGAACATGCGTTCCTACATTCTTCGTCTGTGCGACCCGAAGGTGCAAAAGCTTCGTGTGCAAGGCTGAGATCCTCAACTAGTGTGGTGAGGTACAACAAGGCTGAGGATTTCGACAGGTTGTGCGAGGGCCGCTGACGCCGCCTATTATGAAGTCAAAGATGGAACATGCCCATAATCGCGGAGGAAAGATGAGGAGCGCCCTCGTCATGAAGAGACACGAGGCTCATTTGGTCGAGAAGTGTCCGTCGGGGTGTGTGCACCCGCCTGGGAGGGCGCTTGCCCCAGGTTCCGTCCTTTCTCTTTCCTCGCGATTTGCCTGATTGGGACTAGTGCTTAACCTCAGAGTCAGAGCGCTCACGCCTGCCTACTTAAATAGCTCTTCCTCATAGATTCAATGTGACACGATTCTTCTCAACCTTGCCCCATTGACAAGAAGGCTGCCAAGCATGGCAGCCTGGAGCTGCGAGATTGGGCAGTCACGAGGCTGACGGGGAGGAAAGTTGTCCACGGAGCAAGGCGCAACCATCCGTTAGATTAAGACGGAGCTGCCAATTGGCTACTAAGCCCTCCACAGGCCATATATGCACGGGCTCTGATATATAACAAGAGCAACCAACCACTACACTCATGTCTGCAGACGAACAGACGCTTTAGGTGACAATCTAGTGGCTTAGCTTTAGATAATCACAACCACCGACAATGTCAACTAGTCAAAAGACATTTCCTACCGGGCTTCACATCGAACTCGTCGTCAATCTCGCTCGCACCTCGGAAGTGATAGCTCGCCAATTCCAAGCTAAGCCCTAAATTGCTTCAGGAACCTTGCACTCTCTTCAAATGGGTACTGAAGCGAACACCCTAGTGCTGTGACAGTCACTGTGCTCTGTCCAACATCCGAAGGTCAAGCTCTACGAGAAGGAACTTGCTTGACAGCGGAAGTCAAGCAGAGCGAAATTGAACGGCATGGCTGCCAAGCATTGTCATGAAGAAGCGTAAAAGTAGTTCGACTAATCCATGTCATCACTCCGAAAGACTGAAATGCCGCATCACACAAGCTTAATCTTCTCATTCCCACCCCGTCTCGTCGCTCCCACAAAAGTCGACAAGACTGGGAAGGAATTGGGCAGCCATCAGACGTCGATTGAACACAAAGGATGAAGTGTATGCGTATGTATGCAAGAAAGCTAGGGTGGGAATGGAGTACTCGAGGATACTTGGATGAAAGAGAAGGCATCCCACCCCAGAACTCAAGGCTTTTTATGTAACTAACGCCACGAGCAAGAAGTCATGATCCTTCTTGGCGGATTGCGGAGTGTTATGACCATGCATATGTGGTGGTGTACTGGAGATGATTGCTATTCATCAGCCTTGTGGAGTGTGTGCGGCTGCAGGTCAGGTCATCTAAGAATATTGCCAGAATTGGACAAGACGAGAAGAGGAAAGAGGGGCAAAGAGCTAGAATCTTCCGTTCTTGGGGGTGGTACAATGGGAGAGGTGATAAGTTCGGCAGTTGAATGTGCTGTTGCCCATAATTGGGTTGCGGCATGGAATGGCCGCAAGGGCAAACATGTTACAAATATGCCGTCTTGCTCGACGCAGTTGCTTCATGTTTGATAGTGAATTTTGACTTGTGGTTTATATCAATGTATTTCTAGGATCGAGTGTGCTAGCCCGCACCTCTCCTACCCATGAATGCGAATGCCTCGCATGCCATGTATACAACCCGAGCAAACCTTACAACCAAGCCAACACCTTGCTGAATCGACCTTTCTTCTTGTCATCACCACTCTCTTCGTCTGACGTATGATATGATCGCCTATGTTTTGGCGCACCTCCTCTGCGATGATGGTGACCTGTGTGGTGTGGATCGGACTTAGCCTTGCTGTGGTGCTTATCGTCCTTTCTTATATCTTGCGACTCTTCTCGACATTCGAATTTGAGCTTGTTGCGTATCTCGTCCTTCGGCGAAGCTTTACGTGAAGACTTTGCCGACTTGTCCTCATTCTTGGGCCTGCTCTTCTCGTCTCGTCTTCTATCCAGAAAGTGTGAGCATGCGATCATGCCATCTTATACAACGCCAAATAGCAATGCAATGCGATTCGTGAAGCTCATTTATCTTATTCACCTGGCAGGTTCCAACATCTTGGGGCGATCCCTCTCGCGCTCCCTCTCGCGACCCAAGTCATCATACTCGCTCGCATCATCGTCGTCGTAGCGTCTGCGTCGCTCCCGATCCCTATCTCGACCTCGGTCACGATCTTCGTCATCTCTGTCATCTCGAGATCCGTGATGGCTGCTTCGCTTGTCGCGGTCGCCGCGGTCTCGATCATCGCGATCATCGTACTCCTCCTCTATTTTCGAGTCAATATTTGGACTGACACAGGACTTTCCAGAGAACTTACCTCTCTTCTCGCGAAGCCTCTTGGTACGATCAGCCAGCTTCTGGATTTCTTGCTTTGTCAAGACACGTAGCACAATGACGCAATCCATGCGCTCCTCAAACCGCTCCTTGGCCTCCTCCAATGCCTCGGGGTTGACAAGACGGCGATCGATTCTCGTCCAGCGAGCTCCGATAGGAATGTCTTTGCCCTTCAGCGCATCTTTGTGCGGTGCTACACCCTCACGAATAGGCTCAGGCTCCTCGGGGAACTTCTCAGTAGGCTTACGGAGGATACCTTTAACGGGTGGTGCAGCCTCCTTGGGCGGTGCAACAATTGTAACACTCTTGCTGGGCTGATCAGATTGCAGCTTGTCGAATGACTCCGGCTCTTGGACAAGATTGGCATCATAGACGCTGGATGATCGCTCATCATAGCGTGAGCTGGGAGGCTCTCTAGCCGTTGGTGGAGAAGCGCGAGATCGTTCCTCGGGGACACGAGATCTATCAGCTTCGTCTTTCCGTGGTCGTCGCTCTCGTTCGCGGTCCGAGTCGCCTTGGTCACGATCGCGAGCGGCTCGGCTACTGCGTTCGGCCTCTGCCTGCACACGGCGACGGTAGTCTTCATCTGGGTCGAGAGGAGCCTCCTTCTGTGCTGGCTCTCTCCGTCGCTCAGATTCTCGACGCTCGGCGTCTCGATCGACGTAGTGTCGGGGCCGCTCGTCTCCACTACCTTCTGATGACGGTGCCTTTCGGCTAGACCTTTCCTTATCATCATCTTCATAACGGCGTTCGCGTGGTTTGCGGTCCGCCTCAGGAGGTGGTGCGTATGCTGGCGCTGGTGGCGGGACATCTCGGCGCTCATCAGGCCTTCGCTCACGCTTATCATCGCGGTCATCAGATCTTCGATCCCGACGATCCTCTTTATCACGACTGTCGAGTGCGTCATACGCCCTTCGTCGCTCACGCTCGCGCTCCCGTTCTCGCTCTTCGGATGACTCGCGATCCTTTTCACGATCCCGGGACTTCATGTAGCCCGCAGCACCCAAAGTAGCAGCCACGCCAGTTGCTGCACCTGCAACGGCGGGAACATAGCTTGAGCTATTCTCCCGCTCACGAGGCTCACGTTCGCGAGGGCGCTTATCATAGTTATCGTATGCTGCTGCTGCTGCTGCTTGTGGCGGCGGCGGCGGAGGGGCGAGATCTCGGTCACGAGAGCTGCGAGGATCGGGCATGCGGGCGTCGGCACGATGCGAGGAGTGGTATTGCGAGCCATATTCGTCTGGTCGAGGAAGAGCTGTATCTTGCGGCTTCCAGATGGGCTCACGATCCAATGCGTGATGATCGTGGGCAAGTGCGGGATTGGCAGGAGCGATGCCAAAGCCTCGTGTAGAGACCTCTCGGTCTGGCAGATGGTCTACCGTGTTATGCCTCCTGTTCTCATTTTCGCGATCTCGTCGATCATACGGATCGTGATATGTATCTCGGCGGTGGTCGCGAGGCTCTTGGTGGATTGCTGGGGCATGTTGACGGGTCGAGGACGATCGAGAGGGAGTTTCGTCGGGATAGAGGTCGTACTTGGGAATCTCTCGCGATCTGTCGATCGACGAAGACCTGCCGTGCGATCGAGGAATGTTCTTGTTGATCTTATCAAACCCGCGGACTGAAGGCGGTGGGCCGAGCTCGCGGGCCGAGCTGCGTGCAGGACGATCTACGATCATGCTGCTGGGTCGAGAAGTTCGCTCAAGGCTGCCAGCACGTGGCCGCCGCCATGCGGGCTCAGTGTCTCTATACATGCTCGCGGGGTCAGTATATGAGTAGCCATCGTCGCCAAGGTCGGTCAGTCGTGCAGGAGGCTTGCTGCTGTTGTGGTAGGTGCGACCACCGCTCGTGACACCACCATAGCCCCGGTCGATACTGTCCCTGTGGCTGCGGGCTAGCTCGAGCTCTCGCTCTGCCACGAGCTGGGTCGAGTGGCTGGTGTCATCCACGCTGTAGATCTTCTTGTGCTGCGTCCGCGTGGGTCCCTGCGTTATGTATGTGTCGCCGCGCTTGTCCCACGACTTGGCAAGTGGACTCGAGGGACGGTCGAGGTGGCCATGGGGTGTGTACGGTGTTCGAATGGGCATGGACGTGGAGGGAGCAGTTGGCCTTGTCATGGCCTCGCCCGTGTTCCGTCTTGGGCGTCCATACGAGCTGCTGACGGTGCTCGTAGTGCCACCGGTGCCACGTGAGCCGGATGAGCTGGGGACATAGTAGGTGGAGGGGTGGAGGGAGCCTCCAATGCGTTCGGCGCTGGTTCGAGGTGAGCTGGGACGGGCATAATGTGAGGTTTCGTAGTACGGGTCTGCAAAGGTGCCCGTCGATGAGCGGCCGGGATTCGCATATCGCCGCGGCGAGGACGAGCGCTTGTATCTCGAGTCCATGGTGGTGTCGGTGTTGGGGAGGGTCGAGATCTTCAGCTGCAGTTTTGCAGTCTGGGCGGCGGGCGCAGTGGAGAGGGAGTTGCGCCGTGGCGGCAGTGGGGGCGCTGATCCGCTGGTATAAGTGTTGCTCCGCAGGCCAGAGGGCCGGGAGGGAAGGAGGACGCTGCCCAACATGTCTGTCAGCCGGTGAGGAATGGGACTGCGGGGGATGCAAATGGCACAAACGACAGAGAAGTAGAGACGAGGTCTGGTGCAGACGCCGTCCTCAGCTGGACGTACATGCTGTCGGTAATATGTCGACTACCGGAGGGCCTGCGCAAGTTGGCGGCACTGCTTGTAGACCAGGGTATGTGGTATTGGTCTGTGGTGCGGATCAAAAAGCAGGCTGCCCGATCGCAGCAGGAAGCGATACGGTACGGCCCAAGTTCCTGCTTCAGTGACGACGCCCTAGAACGACAGGGGAGGGTCGGCGGCGTCGCTAACGACAACGTGTGATATTAGCAGCGGCTGGCAGGGAGTGCCCAGGAGAGGATCTGGCGGCGGCGCTGAGGGAGTCAGGGAATGCCTCCGTGCAGGGCTGCCTGTGAGGCGGGGCAGAAAGCAAGATTGCCGGCGGTGGGCAGGGCACGATCACGGAAAGGAGCGTGGGCTATGCTAAAATGGGCGGTCGAAGGAACAAGAATAGGGAACACAGTGTATCGTGTGTTGTGTATCGTATGTCGTTCGAGGTGTAAGATGTGTGCGCAGGGCGCCGGGCCTACTCGTGCACGCGGATGCGTCGAGGATAGAGTAGCGATCAGCCCCAATGATGTCAACCAGGTCTGCGGCAGGCGGCCATCCCTGCACGCACGCCGCCACTCACACCAGCTGCAGCTCCGTGACACAAAGGGTCTTGCCGTCTTCCAGCTTGCGTCGCCGGCTGCCGAGTACGACTAGTACTACACTTGCACTCTACTGCACCGCCCACGCCTCACTCTCCGGTCCCGTACCAATCGTTCTAGCACTGCTGCTGTCGGCACACAGCTGGTAATCGTGCCACATGCGGACACCGGCTGCCAGTCCAACGTCTGCCCCACCTGCTAACTACGCGGGCGCACCTTCCTCCGCCTGCCCAATGGACCCCTCTTGGGCACGATAGCCCTGTGGCCGCCCAACCGACACAGCATAAGAGTACCACAGGAGCCCAGCACGCGTGACTCGTCCGGTGGGCGAACATGTGTGCGGCCCGAATTCATTTCTGCTTTTGTGCGCGATCTTCGGATTTTGAACACGTTGTTCAAATCCTGCAGCAAATGTTACGCGATGTGGTTCGGTCTTGGGTGCTGGTGCAGTAACTTCGACTCGCGGTGCATACACGGTGTGGTAACGTGAAAAAGCTCCACTGCAGAGCGCTTCTTATTTGGATAGGCTAAGCGAAACGATCGTTCAGACAACACATCAGTTCTACTACTGTTCTAGAATAAATCGTCTCAGATCACCGCCTACGCCGTCTCGATGTGATCGACTCGCGCTCCCTTCCTTGGCGCATCACCGTTCACCGAATCCACGTCGTTCGTGTTGTGAGAATCGCGCAACTGCCTCGCACGTGTCTTGCTCGGAAGGGTGTCTTGCACGCAGCCCTTGATAATGCTGCCCTCGAACAACTCGCCAATGGACTCCAGTGGCACACCCTTCGTCTCGGGCACGCAGAAGACGACCCACACTCCCATGATAATGCACAAAGAGCCGAACAGCAGGAAAGTGCCGTATGTGATATCAGCCAGCATGATCGGAGTGATCTTAGCGATGACAAAATTGAAGAGCCATTGTGTCATGAGCGACGCAGCCATGACGAGCGAGCGAACGTGGTTGGGGCTGCACTCGGAGCTCAGAATGAAAGGCGTGGGACCCCAGCCTTGATCCGTTAGCTTCTGATATTTCACCGAAGGTTCCCAAGACTTACCAAATGAGTAGAACACGACGAACAGATAGACGCAGATGATTGCAAAAATGGCGTTACCGTCAAGCTCACCCTTGGGAGGATGGACCGCGCTGTTGACACCTGCAGAAGTGTAGGTGCGAAGTCAGTTTATGTCTCACATACAATCGTACGTGAACCACTTACCAATATAGTACATGGCGAAGGCCTGGCCCATGGATCCGATCATGAGCGACCACTTTCGACCAAGCTGCTCAGTGAAGGCCATCAGTCCAATAGCAGTGACCACAATCTTGACAATACCGTAGATACCAGTGGCAAAGAGGCCAGACGATGTTCCAGTAAGCCCAATCTGCTTGAAGATTTGTGGAGCGTAGTAGTTAATCGAGTTCGTGCCAGTCCATTGCTGCCAGAACATCAGAATAACGCCAAAGCTGGTGCGGTAGAACATCTTCTTGCTGCTCCCAGCGGCCCTAATCTGTGCGATAAGGGGCATCTTCTCGTGACCATTGAAGTCCTGGATGATCTCGTCTAGCTCCTGCACCACATCAGGATCATCTACTGGCTTGCCACGCACAGTAGCTAACGCCTTCGCAGCATCCGTTATGCGGTTCTTCTCGACGAGCCAGCGGGGTGATTCATTCATGAAGAGTATGCCAGTGAGGAGGACGGCGCCGGGGACGATCTGGAGGGCGAAGGGAATGCGCCATTTCGCTTCGTTGGTGGGAGAGGTGATGTCGAGATTGATGCCGTAGTTGACAAAAAAGGCAAGACAAATACCAGTTACATTAAAAAGTTGCTGCGAGTATCGTCAACATCGAGCAGGCGAGTGGTTGAGGAGTGACTTACCATGCAGCCGATGCAACGTCCGCGAATCTGCCTAGGCGCGTTCTCGCCGATATAGGTCTGAAGTTTGAGATGCGAAGTCAGTACGTCTCTCATGTGTGGCTCGTATATCGATGTTACGTACAGGGACTACGGCACTAATTAGACCAACACCAAAACCTCCAATGACTCGACCCACGTATAGTCTGCACGGAATCAGTGGATGAGCGCAGATTGGCCGTAGACGCTACGCACTGCGCGATGTTCCCGCCAAAGATCAGTGTCTGCACTAAGCTTCCAATGATAAAGACGATGACCGCGAAGATCAAAGCCCTCTTTCGTCCGAATGTGTCGCTAACGTAGAACGAAGCGAGCGCACCAAAAAAACATCCAGCCTGTAGTACTGAAACGATGTTTCCCTGAAGATTGGCGAAATGTTTGCTCTTTGGGTCGAGGCCGAAGCTATGATGGAATGCGTTCATCGTAAGGACACCGCCGATCAAACCAGTATCCCAGCCTAGTGATATGGTCAGAGTAAGGCTTGCCCATCAATTAGTGTTAGGACGTACCGAAGAGCATGCCACCGAACGATGTAATCGCGGTGAGTAGGTATGCCCTGCGATAGGTCTTGATATCGGCCCATACGGTGGGTAAGTCGAGTTTCGCCATCTTTGCAGTCGTCGTCAAGATTGCGGCGGAAATGTTTGAAGCACAACGAGACGGAATAAGAACAATGCAAAGTCTCTGCGATAGCAAAGTCCAAAGACGCGCCGACGACCCCTGCACACGCACGATCACCAGCTATTATAGTGTCCGAGGCATGTGCTCGGATAACCCACTCAAACACCGTTCGCCAGCCTAGCGCTTGATATCGGGACAAAGTCATGCGATAACGTGGGGACTCCAGTGGGGAAATGATCCCAACGACAGTGGGTTGCAGCTTGGCGAGGCACTCATTCTTCCTCCATTCAAACGCCGCTTACCGACCTGTGGAGAGGTTGTGGATAACGTTCGATGAACTTTGTTGAACGATAGCATCAGTCTCGCGTGCGGCCTTTGGTCGGACTGCCGCTGGAATGGCCGAGGTTTGCTTGAGGGTGCGTGGCGTTGCTTAGCGAGAGTTTCCGATAGAAGGAGGGCTTGGCGCAGTATGTGACTGAGCGCACGAGGACATTTTCCGATGCTCGAGTCGTGCTGTGCATGTGTCGGCGCCAGCATTGACTAAGAGCCGTCAGGCCGGCAGTAGAATCTGCACTGAAAGCAGCAGCCGGCTTCTTCCCTCGAGCCTGAATTCTTTCGTTTTCAAATGCCGGCAAAGGCCGACCCCAGGTTCTCACTCCACATCAGAGCACATAATGCGGAGAGACATGTGAAAGGGTATTTCGCTCGAGATGCGGAGAATGTTATGCTTCTATCATGTCGCTCAAATGCCGACTGCGCGTTATTCACCAGAGTTCTATATCGTGGGTGTCTAGATGTTCGCCTTATCCTTCTTCTGCTCGGGTACTTGTGTCAACAGCTTCTCGTGCTGTATCGCTGACTTCAGGTTGTCTAATACCAACAGCTCCATGTCGCGCTACAAGCGTTAGCCAAGCTCGGAAAGTTTTCTCAATTACTCGCGGCTTACCTGTGTCTCAAAGGTTCCCGTTCCTACGTGTGGAAGTAACACCGCGTTCTCGCACTCGAGCAGCCCGGGGTGGATCTTCGGCTCTTCCTCGAACACGTCCAGCCCGACGGTCCACACCTTGCCGCTCTTCAGCGCATCTACAAGCGCCGCCTCGTCGATCAACGGTCCTCGAGCGGTGTTCACGATGACCACGCCATTCTTCATCTGCGCAAATTGGTCCTTGCCGATGATGTGTTTTGTGGACGGGTTAAGCGCAAGGTTCAAGCTGAGCACGTCGGATGTCTTCAGCAGCTCCTCGAAGCTGACATACTTGGCGCCTGCCTCCTTCTTTTCTGGCAATCGGTTTCGGTTGTGGTATTGTATCTTCATACCAAAGGCCTTCGCGCGATGTGCGACCGCGGAACCAATACCGCCCATTCCGAGGATGCCGAGGGTCTTGTTCTTGGGGTCGTGACCGAGTGCAAAGTTTCCGCGCCATTTGCCTACGCAACTTGTCAGCGAAAACAGCGCAAGGTAGAGGGGTGTGCCTTACCTGCATTTACAGCCATGAAGGACTGCTTGATATTTCTCAAAGCGCCTAGCATCAGGAAGATGGCAACATCGGCGGTCGCGTCGTCGACTGCAATCGGCGTGCTCGATACCTGGATTCCTCGCTTTGTGCAGGCAGTGACGTCAATGTTGTTGTAGCCGGCGCCGTTGTGGCAGATGAATTTCAGGCTCTTGGGCAGGACCTCGACGAGCTCTGAGTTGAAATCGCCGGTTATCGGATTCGAGTCGTTGCTTCGGTACAGCGCAAACACATTGTCGAACTCTCCGCTCTTGCACTTGGAGATGAAGTCCTCGCGATTGCCGTCTGGGTACTCGTGTAGCTTCGACGCAACTTGTGCGCACTCTTGCCATTCTTTTCGGGCGTGTGAGAGTTTGCCGATGAGGAGAGCTGCTCTTTGCGACATGTTGGGTATTTGATGGCGAGAAGATGCGGAGAGCAGGAACTTGGGAGCAGTTGAGTGTAGAAGAGAAGGCGTGATTCTGCAAATGCCGTCTGAAGTGGCAGCGGCGTTTGTACCCTTATATGTGATCCACCAAGCGGGCAACAACTACCGGCCTATCTAGTCCCGAATGCTAGCTATGGCGGAGCTCCAAGAGGAAGAGAGCTCCGCCACCGTGACGGAGAAAATTGCCTCGTCTTGCGATTTTCAGCATTTGCTATGCATTTAAGTAGCACGACGCGTCTGCTGCAAGTATTTCGTCGCGTTACAAACCAGCAAACTTCACGATGATGCAACCCCGCATCACACTTCATTGCCCCGCCATTGAGCCAAAATTTTGTCGCAGCAACAACATCACCTTCGGCGGCCGTTGATAATACGAACACCAATTTCGAGCACTTTTACTCTGTAGCAACCAGCTGTACAGCAGGATCCCTCACCATGCACCATCGTACCGAGGACCAAAAGATAGAAAGTCCTGTCGCCGATACCATCCTCCGGCATTTGAGACCACTAGCGTGAAGAAGTTCAGACGCCGACATGGCACGTGAAGACGCTAACCCAGATTTGCTCCGCATTACCCGAACGAGATATGCCGCAATTCCCAAGCGACTCGGGACGAATTCTTGCGCCGCGGCCGACTGAACACAACAACTACCCGCCCAATGTGCCGACAAAGGCTGTAAGCGAAAGGCAGGCAGCAAGGCAGCAGTAGGCATCAAGTCGCACATTTTGCGCTGCGTTGGATGCCTTGTCGTCGACATGTAGACATCGGACGCAATTGTTCGCCGATAAATGATCTGATTCGGGCACAAGAGGTAGGATACTGAGATCGGAAGGCATAAAGCAATGCGAAAACCCCATGAGATCTCTTGTTCAGTACTACCAACCACAGCACAAGCTTGAGGTTTCCTGCGCTACTCGGATCTTCCCAACCCTCCGACAACAGAGTATGGAGATCAAGAAGCTGGCGATCCTCGGAGTAAGCTGGTACCAGTTTTCAATCATAACAAGCTAAAGGAGACCAGCCAGGAGGTAGTGTTGGCAGCGCCATCATCAAAGAGCTTCTCAAGGACGGACAACGCTTCGACATCACAGCCATAACTCGACAATCATCGACCTACACAAGCCCACCAGACTCCAACATCACGCATAAAATAGTCGACTACTCTGCCTTCGACTCGCTCGTAGCCGCATTCACTGGCCAAGATGCCATCGTGAATTGCGTAACCGGCGGCGCAACACAGTACGACCCTTCCAAGCGGATCATTGACGCCGCCATTGCCGCCGGCGTGATGTTCTTCTTCGCCAATGAGTTCGTCAGTAATTTGATGAGCGAGCAGTATAAGAGGTTGCCTGAGTCGTTCGTCGGAGCCAAAGTCAGGATCAGAGCGTACATCGAGGAGCTTGCGAAGCAGGGCAAGATTGCGTGGACGAGCCTGAATGGAGGGCCGTTCTTTGACATGTGTAAGTTGTATCGCACGAGTAATGACGGAAGTGGATTGCTCCACCAACGTTAAGAAGAAGGAAGATACCTGACGTTCGCAAAGGGCTCGCGAAAGGTCCAGCAGGCTTCGACGTCGCCAACCGTCGCGCCCGCATCTACGGCACGGGCGACAATCCGCTGTTCTGGACACCTCTGCCTACCATCGCTTTCGCAGCCGCAAACATGCTGCGTAACCCAGAACCTATCATCAACCAACCAATCTACATCTGCAACATGCCACATCTGACCCAGAACATCCTTCTCGCCACTCTGGAATCAGTACTCGACACCAAATTTACCGTTGAGAAAGTGGACATCAAGAAGATCAATGAGCATTCCCTGATCGCGCTTGGAAGAGGCGAGACGATGAAGGCAATGAAGGGATTGACAGTCAGCAATCAATTTTACGAAGGGGATTGTGGGAATGACTTTAGCCGATTAATCGAGAATGAGACGGTCGGAGTGGAGATGAAGAGTGTCGAAGATGCGGTGCGGGATACGATCAAGCGGTATGGCGAGGATTGCAAGGTTGTGGGGGGCATGTTCATTGTCGAACCTTGCGATATCTCAGAAGCCTGACCATGAACCACGCAATGCACGATTTTCATTGGTTGGGTACCCTATTGGAGATATCCAGCCTTTTCTAGCTGCTGAATTACCATCTCACCCGGCTTGTCATGTATCAATTCGATCCACATCACTCTCATCAGATGCTCTTTCACATCTAGCCACACAAATCCAACACTTACACATGCCCAAGCGTCCTGGATCCACTGCTCGTGGTACCCGCAACTGTGAACGCAGCCGTGACTAGCACCCACAATGCCAGACTAGTACCTCGACTCAACTCGCTCCGCGCAGCCACATACATTTCCCTCAATTGTCCAATCACCCAATCATACGGCACTCTGCGCCCGGGTATATGGAACGTGGTGGACAACATAGCTAACATGGTAAGTCGCACAAGCTTCTCGATTGATGTGCTCAGCACGTCACCTAAGCGCATGAGTCGTAACTGAACCGACGTGAGATCGCCCTGGAAACACGCGGGGTTCTGAAGTGTATGTTTCAGTTTGTTACGGTTGATTATGACCGTGAGATATTGAAAGTCGCGGAAAACGTTTGCGAGCCGAAAGTCCCACGCTGAAGGTGGATGGTACAGGTTGAATAGAAGTGTTGAGTATGGAATTGGTATTATTGAGTCCCAGGATGCGGCCGGTCCGTTGAAGTAAGGTCCTGAGCTGAGGGACCATGCAAGGTCAATGCTGAAATGAGTGAGTTCCTTTCCTAGACTCAAGGAAAGTGCTGGAGCTTACCGATCTAGCTTGAAATGCAGTGCTGGTCGCGCCTTCAAGAACTTCGTGTTTCCTCGCAAATGCACAATCCTGTGCCGGCCTTCGAGATGCGCAGCAGCCAGCAGCGTGAGGTTGATAACGACGCGCAGCACTGACTCATCTTAATAGACGTACTCATTCTGCATCTTGATGCATAATAACGATAAAGTCTCTCGCAAATGAAACACAGTCTTGCGGCCTGGATTGCCATCCCATTGAGGCGCCATAAAGTCGTTGGTAGCATAGCTAGCGCACAAGATGGAGTGCAGAAAGGTCGTATCAGTGAAGAGCCATTGGAATGATGCAGACTCGAGACAGTCGAGATTTACGCAGCGATCTAATGGCGTCATATTTTGGTCTGCGATGTTGTAGGCGAAGGCATTGAACAAGAGTGCTTTGGCTTCGGCGTCGATTCCACGTCCAGCGAAACGAACAGGCACGAAGTCATTGATCAACGGCCTAGGTGACGGAGTATTTGACGAATTCCAAGTATGATGCGGTGCTGCAGATAGCAGTGTCTCTTTCATCGCCTTCTTCTTTTCGCGTTGTGTTATTCGTGACCCTTCCCGCTTGTTCTTGCCCTGCATACCGGTACCGGTACACCAGCGCCGAATCTGCAGGCTCTTCCCCGGTTTCAGGTTCGACACGGGATAGGAGATTATGAACTCAAAATGCGTGCTTTTGGAACCCATCTTGGGTTCCAAACGTGTGTTCCAATTAGCTGTGCATTCTAGGACGCGATCCTGTATTTATGTCCTACTTAAAGCTGTTGTATCCGTCCGTCTTATGGCGCGTAGCTTCATGGTGGTCAATGTAGAGATCTTGGCTATATAAGGCCACCACATTGGCGCATAAAGCGTAGACCTATGATGATATGGAAGGTGAGATGAGATGAGGAGGCTCTCCACGCTCAGCTTCGGTTTGGTCCGCCGGGTCGGCTTGGCGGGAAGGAGGGACCACACTGCTGTTGGCTTTGGGGTAAGCGCAGAATCTCGCTTACCCTACCGGCTTCGAGGGTCGCAGAAACGTCTGGTCGTTCACCGAACTGGAAGTATGATGATGTCCATCGTCAGAAGTCCTGTCGGAGATGGCTATGCTGGACTACTCGCGATGAGATGTCAAAGATGAAGTGGGTGATTTGGAGTTGTCACATTGGAACTACGGTAGCAGGTAGCGTGAGCTCGAGCCACGACGCGTGTGACGCATTCGTAAGTCTACAATTCCCGTCTTCATCGGTTTTGCATTATTGAGCTTGAGGCGCACGAAGCATACGGTACAAGTCAACCGATTGAGCTTAGATTTGTTTCGCTTGCTCTGCCCAGGGAACGCTACCCTGAGGAGGCTCTCCCTCTGGTCGTCACCCCTTGCTTTCATGCGCGTCTCCCTGCGCTTCTTCTGCCACATGGCTTTCACAAGATCAGTCTGAGATTGGCGGCTGCTGGAAGCCGGAAGTGGTCAGCTATTGGATTCCCTTCATTGTCTCTTGGCCCTTCCTCTTCCTCCTTCTCGCTATTGAACTATTGGATAACTCGAGCGAAGGTAAGCCGGCATTGGAAACCGCAACTGTCAGCACTTGCGTCGCTTTTTGTGGCGTTATTGGCCTGCTTCTTCGCTCGGGAAGCTCTACAGTATGACACTAGCAATGCAAAGGCAGTTGTTCCCAATATCAAGGATCAAGAAGAGGGATGATGACAGACAGTACGGCCTCGGCTGTGATGTCCTGGTCATCTGCCGCTCTGCATAAAATGTCTTGGGGCGTATCTAAACCTCTGACATCAACACTTCACACAGCCAACAACCTCATCCATCCACAGTACCACTATTGCTGTATGTGAGGCATAGTCCTTCTCGTGCCACTTCATATGAACTATGCCTGCAATGGACGATATCGCGCACGAGAAGCCTTGCACTATCGTATACCCAACAATGCCGACATACTGCAACACGATGCAGCACGACTCGCTCCTCCAGCGACTCTCAAGCCAGGCCGCGAACACTCCAATTGAATCGCCTGGCTGCACAATAGTTGATTGCTCCAGCCTGATTCTGGACACGCCTAGACCTGCGCTGTACTTGAAGTGGGTCATACAGGTCAGCACGCCTGGAATGTTTAGCTTGACGTGTGTCGGCGAGCACATTAGGCAACAACTGGTCGATAACGGGAAACTCGTCATGTCCATATCCAATGACACTGGCGGCTACGGACCAGCTGGAGAAGCATTGGGTGCAGGCACATAAATGGTGGTGTTCAAGAGAATCGATGTGGACAAGATGAGATGTGTGCTGCCATCAGAAACTACGTGAGCCAATGTTAGTACTGCTGCTCTCCATAAGCAGACGCAGGAATGACTTGGACACTGTCACGGCTGTGATATGCCCTGGGAACCCTCGGCTACACCCTGCTTGGGAGCGCGCCTACAGTCTGAACACCATTCTCACGAGTAACCCATTGTCTATTGTATCCGAACTCTATCGAACATACGTTGACGTGTACTGGTGTCTATCCGCAAGATCGTTTGCTTGCAAGCAGTACGAACGTTCATGGCCCGACAATCACAGCTTCGCTCTATAGATGTGTTCCCTTACGATGCTCTTGCCGTCGATGCCTCGCTTCGAAACTCGAGTCTCGGTAACATTAGTCAAGAGACCTGGAGCGATGCGACGCTTTTCTCCCTTTTCAGACTCAGGCGGTGGCTTCTTCTCTTCCAGTGGTAGATCCTTGACCCAAAACAGCAGGTTTGGCATGGTTGGAAAGAAGCTATCGTCGTCACTAAAGACGGTTATCTTGAGAATCCATTTGTTCTCCAACTGAAGTCTGTGTTGAGCGATACAGAAGCCTTGAGATATTAGCAAGCGTACCGATCTGCAGTAATTGTGGAAGGCATTTGCTTACCAGCGCCAACACCATTTGGCGAACCTAGAAGCGCTGCACCTGGTATACCTGAAGTGTCGAATGTCGTTCCAAGAAACGGTCGTGGTGTAACGACCTTATGTTGACCTGGAAGAGGTTCCCATTCACTGAGAGCTTTGCGGATGATCCCCATCGTCTCCACATTCGTGACCGACATGCTGAAAATCTTTGTGATGTCCTTGATTGGCTTCTTGTCCTGATCCATGTGACAATTCCAGAAGCTCCAGGCAATATCTGAGCTAGCGCGAAGGGTTGGAAGCTCATCACTGGATGGAACTCGACCCCAGAGCTTTTGCGCTGTCGATTGGGGGCTCACACGATGAAGAAAGTATAGAACGCCGTCCTTCGCATTGACTCCCATGGCAAACTTCGCATCAGTCACCTGTGTTAAAAATTATGTCAATAGGCTATAATTGACTATGTCGAGCTAGACTCACCCGATACTCCTTGCCGTCGACCTTGTATTTCTGGTCGGATACACTGGGATAATCGCCGTTCGGATCCCAGATGACCGCATCTGAATCCTTGTGTATAATTCTGTCAACCAATAGGTGTTGCAATCAGCATGCGTTTGGATTAGAATGGAAACATTGGCCGTAGGCAAGATTTCAAGCTCAACGTACTCTGCAGCCAGTTAGCGATGTCTTGAAAGGAATAACAGTACCAGTATATGTTCTGCTTCCGCGCATGTGTCTCTTCATCATCCTCGGCCTTCGATATACCGAACTTTGTATACTGGAGATGATGATAGACTTTGCTCGAAGGCAGAACACATGCCTGAGACTTCGGGAATACATACTGTAACATTTGTTTGAACCACCATTGCCCCATGACTTGGGAGATATCTGCCAGGATTCGAATGCCTCGTACAAAATATCCAGCCTGGGGACTGTAGACGTCGCAATCCACATCCAGATCGGGGTGGTCCGACTCATCTTTGTAAGCCCATTTATCCATCTCTGTTCGCAGCTCGCCCACCCATTGGCTATCTAATGGTGTCACATGGTTTCCGGCGAGCTCGCGACTCAATGTCATGCCTAGGAGCAATCGATTGCCTCGGCAGACGGCTTTGCCATAAGGTGTGCTCGGGTTGGGGAATGGGTCCGGAGGAATAGGGGCAGGAGCGGCAAGTTCGGGAGTTGTCGAAGCCTGTACCAAACCAGCGGTCATCGCGACTGCAAGTTCATCCACTCGCATGCCTTTGGCACCTTCATGAAGTAGAGAGAGATTAGTGACAATCGACGACCCACGAACCGGAACGAGGCCGCTGGCGGTAAGGGCTAGAGATGGAACCAGACAAGCAATTATCGAGAGCTGCATGGTAGCCGAATACAGTCTTGCCGACGTGGTTGTCCAGGAAGCAGGTCAAAGATGTATCGAGGTTGAGGTACTCAGGAGAGCAGGGCGTAAGCACTTACGCTCGCGAGACCTGTACAGCAGACTACACGTGTAGTGTAGGGTGCGTTTGCAGCCGAGAGAAAGAGTGAGATACGAGTTGAGAGCATTTCCAATTGGCCAGCGAACGTCGTGGTGAAATCGAGGTCGATTGCGCAGTTAGTCACATGCGTAAGCATCCCTATTGGCATTGCACACTCTATCTCGTCGGATTGAGGAAAATTCAGGTCCAGCGATCCGGGAAGAGCTCCGTTGCCCGCGGCGAGCGTGGCCAATGTGATCAGAAGGAGAGCGAACACGTAGAGTGTCATAGTGTCGAGTAATGTGACCGTCGAAGGAGGTAAATCAAAAGACTGGCAAGTACTCGTTGAAGGGAAAGTGCTCAGAAAATTTGACGTCAAGGAATAGAGACCTTGATTCCTTACCATATGCTATCTGGCGATGCAAACGGCCCTTAACAAGATTGTGCCGCAGTTAGAGCCATGCGAAGAAGTCTTTCACAGGTATCTTGATGACTTGCATAGCGAAGAGTAACATAATGGTACCACGAGCGCCTTGCAATCAATGCAATCAGTTTCTTACCTAATGCCTGGCAATATCCACTTAGGCATCCAGAGTGGCCATATCCATGCGTATTGAGGCAAGGTTGTGAGGATCCGGGTAGATCTTGACGGAGCAGCCTGAAAGCCTCCTTCGTCACCTTGGTGCTTGGCAAGACTCGTTGAGACTGCTATGCACTCCAAGCTGAGGGATGCCTTCCCGAAATTGACATTACAATGGATAGGGAATTACAAGTACGGACAGCACCATTCGTCCGTCGAGCCTGCTTTATTTCAGAGGAAATCGTTAGTTGCGTACACTGGTGCCGGGCACTTTGACCTTGTCCTGTGCGTGTTGGGGCAGACCTCTCTGCAAGATACTGCTAAGCGATAACAGGCCAATTTGGAAGTAGTGTCTTAACTGCTCAAATTTGACCAATTCTCGGTCGGTTTTCAAGCGCTGGCGATGAGATTCGAACTTGCGCTGAGTATGAAGATCCGCCTCAGCGGCGCGTCATGAGCGCACAGGTGGTACGCCCTCAACATGTCGAAGCCGGTCCAGTGGAAGGGGCTTTCGAACTCCGAAGCACGTCTCGAGCCCTATGAGCCATATTCGGGATGAAAGATGTTTTCAGCTGGAGAGGGGGATGATGAACGTCGAGGGCTTGGAGATGGACCAAAGACGACGCGTTGCGGAGATAATTCCACGTCCGGTGGCTTGAAAATGTGCGCGCTTTCATTGGCCACAAACAGCATCGAATAACAGATTCCAAAGTCAAGATCAGCTCATACTCGACGCAGTCCTTTAGCACGCATAATCGCCTAGATCCATCTCTGTATAACGCGGGAGTATCCGCGCATACCCGTGGCGTGAAGAGCCTCCGCACGCGCGTGTATGGCGGCAACAATGACAACAGGGCGCAAGCGCTACCTTATCTCAACATTGCATTAGAAGGCTCGAATAAGACACTAACTTTGTGAAGTATACTCTCTACTCTTTTATATCTTGCTTACGCAGTGTACCACGGCCAGCAAACCATCGACATGTACCTGCGCACCGTTCACGCCGAGAACTCAATTCCAGTGTTGCGGCAGCTCATTCTAAACCACCCACTTGGAGTCCTTACAACCGCCATCCCGCATGCATCGAAACGCTATCCAACGATACTCTCGAGTCACATTCCCTGGGTCCTCGATGTCAAAGATGCGACAAGCGAGACAGAACTAGGGATCCTCCGCGGCCATCTCGCACGCCCAAACGCGCAAACCAAGTCCATGATCGAGCATCTCGAATCAAAAGGCTTATCAAATGGATCCGTCCTCGAGGAAGAAGTGTTGGTACTCTTCACAGCTCCAGCGCATCATTATGTCACCCCAAAGTTCTACACGGAGACGAAGCCGCAGACAGGCAAGGTAGTGCCGACGTGGAATTATGCTGCAGCGCAGGTATACGGCAAAGCAAGGATATGGTTCGACTCAAAAGCTCCAGAGACAGGCGCATTTCTGTCGAAGCAGATTCGTGACTTGTCGCAATACGCCGAGACATCGATTATGCGGTATGATGGCCAGGAGGATAGACCAAAAGCGTGGCAAGTCGATGATGCGCCAGAAAAGTATGTTGAACTGTTGCAAAAGGGTATCATTGGAATTGAGATCGAGATTGAGAGACTGGAGGGCAAATTCAAGATGAGCCAGGAGCTAGGGGCTGGCGATCGCGAAGGCGTTGTGCACGGATTTGAGGTTCTCGAATCGGACGTTGGTGAAGGAATCGCCCAAATTGTTCGAAGGAGAGGAGAGCTGAAGGATGCTGCTGCGAACAAGTAACCACAATACCACACTCAACAATCTGTCCACACCCCGACCACCATGTCACGTCCTAATTGGCGAATATGGTCTTCTTCCTTTTGAAAGTCGCGTGCTTGTAGTGAGTGGATCTTTGCTCTCCAACGGGACTTGTCATTTTTCGCCATTTCCCCTGGTCTCGTTTCGCCATCGGGCAGATGGGATAGCCGTCGTGATGTCTTTCCGTACAGTACCAACACTTCGGCGGTCTGACCCTCTTTCCTGGCTTGCTTTTCCTCACCTTGATGACAAAGTCCTTCTTGCGGGCCCGTACCGGAGCTCTGAGTTGCAGAGCGGCGAGCGCGTTCAGCCCGCTCACGGCAGCAGGGTTACTGGTATCCTGCATTTGGTATTCTTGCTGCTTGCCAAGCCATTTGTCGAGATCCGCTCGCCATCTCCTGCCCACGGATTTCATGTCCTCGTACAGAACTCTGGACACTCGGCTGAGTCCTGAGATTCTACGATTTAGTATGGTGAAGAGCTCCTTCTCTTGGCCTTGTCGCTGTGACATGTCATGTCTGTTGTTCGAAGTGGGTTGGTCCTTGTCGACCCATAGAATTCGCCTCATCCTCGTTTCACGGCTACCTCTCCCATTTCTGAACACCTCCACGTCATATAACAGGTCTTCCTTGGTATAGCTTTGGTGTATGATCTTCTGTCGCAGCTCTATTGGCAGTCCCAGCAAACTGGCCCGAAAGTGTATACGGCTCTCGTAGCCAAGTGACACTTCGGCGAGCCATGGAAATATCCAGAGCCGTGGTGCACTCTCTTTCGCAAGTTTCTTTCGAGTTGAGCGCTTCAACTTACGTAAGTCGTGATGTGTCCCGATATGCAGCTGGGTGTTGACGAGATCTCGACGTCTCTTTCGAGCATTTCGCATGCGCAGATTATCTTGGCGAGCCATGATCAGACTGGCTGTTGGAGAGAGGCAAATATTCTGGGGCGTTAGTGTCGAGTGGCAGGTCTAAGACAATTTCAGTATGTAAAGTGTTACTTTGTTGTTGGTATTGAACCCTGAAAGTGGTCCAGGCGCACAGACCGCGCACTACATAGACGTCGATCTCCCGCACTAGGTCATTCGTCAGGACCACTTGCCGTTCCTGGTTATTTTCATCTATCATAACTCTACATGACCAGGCGACCAAGAACGCTCCGCAGGCACATCTGACGCTATTATCCTCGCCACATTTCTGCCCATCCGGCAACTCATCTCCATCGATGATATTGCGTCTTCAGCCATGCCGAGGTGCAAAAGTCCGCTTGCGATCTCTATGCTACCAGGCAAATCTTATCCCCCCGTAAAGCGCGGAGTAGTCTGCAGCCACTCCTGCCGATACATCCATCCAAGACCTAGCTGGGAGTATGCACGGCCTGCGGTCCACGACTCGCCCATCATCGTCGCAATCTCCTCGTCGTCGATACGATGACTACAAGAGATACGATGGAGGTTCTCAACTCTGAGCGATCATTCCCGCACTTATCTTCGTCTGGCACTAGCTCTGGTGCATTCAACTTGCGAGAGAATAAGAGTACGTTTAACGCTTGATCGCGAATACTCCAGGACTTTCGGAAGTGTCGGGACGGCGTCAGGCGGGGAAGACTCGAAGGAAATGCTTGTGCCGAACAAGCTCAACACGGACATACATGAGCTCGGTGCTACGGTACGGAAAGCGATTTTGCATCCTTCAGATCCGAGCCCCTCAGCCTTCCTTACCCATACGAAGTACATGCGCACTGTTCACAGCGGGCTCTTCAGACCTCCATACCTGAGTGATTGAGTCGCAAGCCAGCGCTATGCATCAGATTTGACTTTAACTCGAGGTTGCGGTCCCGACAGAACCCTCTGGCGACGTGCAGCTTCTCACGCATGTCGTGATCACAACAAACCTGCACGAGGGGATTGTCTATTTCTCAGTCGTACTCGCCGATCACCGCAAAGAGCATGGTATTCGGTTGGCTTTGCATAGAATGTGAGGAAGATTCGTTGCCTGTCCATAATTCCGTCAAGGTGCTGCGTTCGATGATTTTCCTTTGCAAAGCGGAGGCCCATCGCAAGTGAGCTGATCAGCTCGAGCGCCAATCCAGGTTACTAATAGAATTCGAGGTGTTCCAGGTCACTGAAACTTTCTACCAATTTGTTCACTCTACTCACCATGGCCGAAGTTTCTGATGAGCCTACACACAATTTCACAGAACCTACTGCCATTGTTCATATAATCCAAAGAGGAGAGGTAACACGCAGGGAAGAATTCCGTTTTCAAGATGAGAAGCACGGCTTTCCGCACTTTAGTACTGAGCGCGAGCTGCCGAGTTCGAAACGCGAGCTACCTCACTGGTCTATGGGATTTCGATGGATCCATGCACCAAAGAACAACTTGTCGTGGGTAGATGTACACCATCGAGGGATAGATCATGCGCGAGTCGACATATTGCTAATTTAGAGGAAGCTCTGTTTTACCAAATGTAGTCCTACATACGACATGGATCCACGGATCACAAACATGAGAATACGGCTTTTCTTTTCCGAACAAATTGATACACCAATGCCAAACATTTGGGAGCTTCCTGTGTGAAAGGACGTGGTTCTCCGCCAACATCATCTCCACAGGATCCTCCGACGGAATCGACAAGACCGGCTGGAACAGCCCTTTCACCTGTTGTGGGACCAAGCTCCTCCGGGGATGATCTGATGCAGATCGGGCGCGACATCACCTTGGATGGTCGCTGTTTATCTCCGCTCACAGTATATGTAAGCTTTAGTTCGGCCTCACCGTTCTGCATGAAAAGGGTAACATTGCATAGATGCCCTACTAGCGCTAGATGAAGTTTGGCAAGTTTGGTGAGCTACGTGTGCAAAACAGCCGATCGGAGAAGACAGATACGGAAAAAGTCAAGGCGGTAGAGGCAGACAAAGGAATTCAAGATCGACGAAACAGTGTCGCGTGAAACGGAGTTGGACAGAATAAAAGTCGACAAGACGAAGTCGGAGATAACGAAGGATTCTGCGAAGGTACTATCTGATTGGGGCGGTGATCAGCCTAGAAGAACGCTGGACCAATTCTATCATCCAGCAGTCGATGAAACCAGCGAAGGAGATGCGGACCAGACTATCTCAAAATAGAGCGGGCTAAAACCACCAAGGACGGCAGAGTAAGTGCTGCCAAAGACAGTCTAATGTTAATAGTTGATCGATTGTGGTGCTGGGTTATTGATGAGAGTATGTAGACTAGGAACTTCCTCCACCGTCGTTGATTTCCAAGTTAGGGACGATCATATCCTGCTTCCCATGAACCGATGAGACACTACCAAACCATCAAGAGTTATATGCAAGCGTACTACGACGCGTCAAAAGATGTGATACCGTGTGGGACCTGCAGGCACTTCTCGTGAAGCAGGCTACAGGTTACCTGTTCAGTCAGCAGAATCGTTATTTCCGAGGCATTGTCGAGATATATCATTGGGTGACCAGTAAGAAGATGGGCTCCTTTTGCGACCGAACCACCAAGATCACATGCAATGTGCTAATCGGAGCCATCCTTAGGCTGCGAAATAGATACGATTTTTCCAAGCTTTCCATCAAGGATATGCGAGTCGGTATCTTCAGCAACAAGATTTTCGACGATCGGGGCGACATGAAAATAGTCCTTAAGGTTGCGGACATTATCGATGCTATCAGGGTCATGATATACCGGGGCTGGCGAAAAGACACATCATTGCAGCGGATGAAAGACTGTCTCTTGTGCGGAAACAGATAGGCGCTATCAACGTAGATGCCCATGACGCATATAGGATGGTTCGTCCACTGCTGCATTTTGCGGCTACGCTCTACAGTATTTGCTAATAGGCACTCGATCTACTTGATCTCAAACCCAAGTTCGATAGCTTGGCGGAAGCTCGAGCGACCACGAAGCATGGGCAAGCGGTGATGTTGTTTACCATTGTTACCATCATCTTCGTGCGCGATCGTCCCCAATATGTTGAAACAATGCACAGGTCTAATCATGAGTCGCAAGCTTCCCCTCTCCTTCTTCACCTCGTATTTCGGCCAAAACGTCTCGGAAATTGCCGGCGATGCCAACAATCCTACCTCGTGGCAAGCGGGGCGCACAGCGAGTAAGTCGTCCTCATGACACGCGGCAACAGTAACTCAAGAATATCCCAGCTCCTATCAGCGCTGTCGTCATTGTCTTAGCATTGCTTATTGCCTACTACATTACTATGCCCGACAGCGTGTCATGGTTCTGGCAAAGACCTGTCCGCTATGCGCAACGAAAGATTCGGGAACATGCAGACAAGCGGCGTACTGAGAAGGAACGGATTCTGAGAGAGGCCGGTGAGCACGCTTGATCGTCTCGGGCTTGGGGAAGGCGAAATGTAGGGGTCGACTCCTTTCGTGTCCGCGATCTACACTTCAGTGTTGGATATGTTGAATTGGATTATTTGCTTTGTCGGACAGTTGCATTCCCATGGAACAGTAAAAATGCACAACGTGACGGCAGAATGTTGATGCGATAGAGGTGTACAGACTTCATTGCCATAACGTAGTGGTTACAGTACCGGGATCAACGTGAGCCCGTTGGCTTGGCACCTCTACAGTAGCGCACGGTAATGAGTTTTACAATCATGATTACAAAAAAAGATCTTTAATTAAGCGTACCGTTATCTGGCTGTACCACTTCTCTCTACCCATGAAGCATGACTGGTGATTACCATCATCCATCATCAAAGCGCACGGAAACCGAATGGAAGGGCAGCTGGATGTTTATCGAGAACTTGATTGGATAGTGTGGAATTTCAGGTCAAGTTCTCTCAACTCGTTCAATCTCAACCAAGGCTTTGTCGACCATGCTCCTCGTTCCTTGATCTGAGAAGCTTGATCTCAGTTTTTCCAGACGATGCTTCCATTGCTGCCAATTTGTCAATGTGAAGTCCTGTTCGTCCGGAACTTTACTCCATATCTTCTCCGCATCGTAAATGTACCAAGTGCAAGCTAAGCGTACTCGCAATTCATGGTTGGCGGTGGGAGCTTCACGGAGAGCACATATGATGAAGGTGAGAGCCCAAGTGTGCGTGAAAGCCAGGTCAGGATCTCGTGTACTCGCATCAAGCTGTGCAAAGAATGCCATAGTGTTTTCCCACTTCTTGGCTTGTTGTGGAGTATGGTTTGGTGCTTTTGGTGTCAGTGTAGTGCGCCTTATGGCAGTCGATAATACGGACCTGGTATTGAATGCATCTCATCCGCGATAGTGTACCCAAAAGTTGGCAAACCCGTCCATATGATCCGACCTTCATGCTCCAAAGGTTTACCAGTTGAAGGATTTGTCACCGTTTTGCTCCGTAATTCATGAAAGAAAGCCACCAGCTTGGATTGTTGGTCTGGTGTCGAGCGCGCAGCCGCTGTTATTAGGCCACGAGCGGTGAAATAGCAGTGGTCGCCGAGTTGCCTGCTGTATTTCTTTGGTGCCAGAGTGAGCTCTACAATTTGCTGAGCGGCTTGTTTCGGCGTCATGTTCTCATGGTCGACGAGTGAGTCTAGTACACGGAACTCATCCTTGCCTTCTTCTCCGGTATAGACATGTTCGTCGGACATCTTCTTGGCCAGTATTTGCGGGGCCTTGGTCGGACTATAATGTAGAGAGGTATTGCAAATGACACGAGGCCTCAGGCGGTGGGGTGGAAATGGTCGCAAGAAGAAGGAGGAATAGGAACTTCTTTGTTGGCTAGACGTTGCGTTTCCTTTTGAATTGTATAGATTTCGACCTGTGGCAATGATCTTCGCCTTGAGGTGATGTACCACTGCACCAGTCTCAAATATACGAGGACTTCGCAATTCCCTGTCAAGCAGACGTCACAAGGGCGGAGATGTGTTGGCTTGGCGGTAGCCTTGCGGAAATCGACGCATTGTGGGGCGACTCCGCGAGGAGGCGCAGCAGGTTCTTCTTGCGTGCAAGACAGTTGCCAAGCAAAGTGTAAAGAGCGGGAGCGGGATGCTACGTGAGCCGCTAAGCACTGTGCAGTCAAAATTGGGAAGGGGAGTCGGGGCGGGAAGGGATCGGACTTCCCGACGTTGGATGTCTTGGCAGGCACGGTGATGCTCGACCAATCAAATATTGTTTTCGTTACCCGAATCGCTGTGACATTACTCGCTCTTCGACTAACCCTCTTCGACCCTGAGACCAATGCGTAACTGACCATATCGAATGGCGAGTTTTTGGTAAGTTTTCACTAGCAATGGACAATTTTGAATGTGATGGACGAATCGTGCCTTACATGATATAACATGCACAGTGGCACAAGATGATGGACGATACCTAGATGTCATCGCTTGACATGATCGTGGACCACCCTTTTCGTCATTCCGGTAAGGTTTTGACTACATCGACTGCCACGTTCTACAACAAATCGTCTTACTCCCGAGCATTGGCCGATCATACCAAGGGCGGAACTCAGCATCATAGTGTATAATACATGGACCTTGGCAACAGTTCGTCCTGCTGACAGAGTTGAGAAGCTGTGAAGCACACAAGCTTCCCTAGCTTGAAGTCTCAATCATCCTGGAACACGAAGATCTGAAACCTTATGGGGATGCCTCTAACCATGTCGCCAATGTCCGTAGCTTCTTGGAACCCGTCACTGGCATGGCGATGAGGCTGTCCACTGCTCATTTCAAGTCTGCCACTGCAGAATGAAGACATATAAAGACTGCGGATAGAACGGCCTCTCCATCTCATCAATCAGCAGCAAATCCATCCACTCGCTCCACAGTCCACCAACCAAAGCCAATTCAGCAACCGCAAAGATGCTCTTCGACCTCAAGTCTACCGTCCTTCTAGGACTCTTCGCAAGCACCTTTGCCCTCCCCACTCCCAATGCTGAAGCTGAAGTCAAGCACCTCGTCGCGCGCGCCAAGATTCCTGCGGAGGCTGACTGTGATGGCGTGAAGTTTTCCGTATGTTTCCTTCATCTCAGCATTTGTATTCTTTCATCTCCTGGTCCCATTGCAACTAATGAATGCGTCTCAATTTTGTCACTGATGAGTTTACAGGGCGACCTAATCCGCCAAACCATCTCCAACTCCCGCACGCAGCGCAACTGGGGTGGGAAATCGTACCCCGACTATTTCGGCAACCGCGCTGGCGGCAACAAAGTCTTCACCAACATACCCGACACGTCAAACCTGTACTCTCAACCTTTGACTGATCCCGCTTGGGTGGGTACCGCGGGTCCCGGTCGGTACCGCGTAGTGATGAATGAGGGGTATGGATTTGTGGGCGTCATGCAGCATTTGGCGGATCTGAGTAATAGCTTCAAGCTGTGTGTGAGCGTGCCCGTAGTCAACCCACCCGACGTCAACCCTCCGGATATCAACCCACCTAATCTGCCTGGGCGTGTCTAAGTGCGGTGGAGCCGGGCTGGAAAGGACGAGGAACGTCATTATTGGCAAAGGGGGTTGTTTAGAAAGTGACTGTACATGACTTGATCTGCGGTAGACGTGTATATAGATTGTCCTCAAATTCAGATGTTGACCTCTGTAGTGTGCATTGCGTCGATCATGGTTGTTGCCGTGTCCGGTGGACTTGGTTGTAAGGTATACATTGACCGGATTGGATAAATATACACACTAGACGAGCCATATCTTGACGTTCTCTCGTAATACATGCATATCATGTCTCCCATACTCCCACTAGCATGAAAGTCAGCTCCATTCCTACGTCTCCCAGCTCCGATCCCCTGCCCTATGATGCTTAATATGAACGCCAAATGCTGGAGATGCAAGTAAAAGGTACAGGAAGAAGATGTGGCTGAGACGCGACCTAGATTGAGCCGACAACGCCACACCGCAATTGTGCATGAAACAATAAAATTATAGAACAACAATGGCAAGCGGGTATCGAAGGGCAGCTGCAGCGAATGGCGGTTGTAGCAGCTCGTGGCAGAATGAAGAAGAGGCGAAGGCGGCTGATATAAGATCATCTGATAACGCGTTAGTGGGAAACTTTTCACATACAAGTCCAGTGGCTCCAGAGTTGCTGGTTCCCACGACTTGAGCATTGCAATTACTCACCGATACCCGCCTCGCCGGCTCCCTCTTCTCTCACGGTACTCATCATGCTCCTCGATGACCTCGACCACATCATCTCCCGGTACACGATGATGTCGCTCTTCCACAATAATGCTTCTCGGCCTTGGCGGTGCTCTCCTCTCCTCCACAATGATCTGTGACCGTCCACTCGACCTCCTCGGACTCCTGCTAACTTCCCGAACCTCCCTCCGACTATGCCCCGACCGATTCGCACCATGCGAATTGCGCCGCCTGCGCACAACGATCTCTTCCTGGCCGGCCATGGCAGTCGTGTTGCCAATGGCCGTGCCTCCGCCCTGGGTCAAGGAGTATAGCAGCCATACGATGAGCAGGAAGCCTACGACGCTGCCCAGTACGATGCCGGCGACGGTGCTGGGCGCGGGTCCATTGAGGTTATAGTAGGTGGGGATGATGCCTTGCTGGATGACCATCTGCTGTCGCTTGGCGATCGGCTGCTTGTGGGGCGCATCGAGGGCAATTGCGGAGTGGTCGACTGCAGGCTGTCGCGGCATCGGGCGGGAGTGGTCGACGTTCCTGGGCGCAAGGCTGTCTAGTTGCGCTGCGATGGCCTCGAAGGGATCTGGTACGGCGGGCATCGCGACGGCGTGTACGATGCGCCGGGTGCGCGCGGGGCGGCGGAGTTGCGGTGATGGATGTGATGTTTGGGATGCGAAGGTTGCGCGCCGCTTGGGGGAACGGCGGTTCCTGAATGCTGAGCGGCCGGAAGTGCCGGCACTAGTTGGAGGGGGAAATTCGCGTTAATGCGCTGCAGTGCTTGAAAGCTTGAAAGAGAGACTTTGGAAATGTTTACGTTGGTGCGTCTGGCGACGACGAGACGAAAAGGTGGAAAGAGTGGGTGGCAGGCGCACGCGTGGTGAGATGCAGGGCAACGTGGGCTTGGGCGACGATGCCATGATGCAATTGTAGAGGGTGGTTGGGGCCAATAATGAGGAGGCTGCGAACATAAACACCATTCGCTCTTTTCTTCACCACCATGCCGACCATTGGCCCTCGGCGTCTCTTTAGCGAGCTAGAAATTTCTTCGGCATCTTCTACGATGCGCTTACGCTTGACATTCGATGCCACTCGAGATAAGGGGATGAGGTTGTCTCGCAGCAAGGTTGCTGTGCAATAACACACAGCACGACGCGTCCAATGTTGTTGATGATTAGTGTGTACTGCCTGTGCCGCGTTATTTTGCACACGTACTTTCATCGAATAGTCATTAGAGTGGTGTTGCTTAGGATCGCTCTCAGCTTCGCCCGCCGAATCGCATGTGAAGTGGTGACATCTTGGAGTGGCTGTTCCTGAATCGTCTTGGGTCACCATAACAACAGTCCTTCCAAACATTCTCTCCGCGGAGCATTCTCATGGCTCGTACGAGCACCTGCTAGTTAGTTGCAGCCGATTCAGATCTGCCAGACTTACACGAAAGGACGAAAAAATTTGGATGTCTCTCACAACTACTAGAAAAAGCACTATCTGGCTCAACACTACGAGCTCAAGTGCTTACGTCCCAAACCACGTGACAAAGGTGCTACGTATCTGCTTGGGTAAGTGTCTAGTGATGCTATGGTCGTAACTCGTTCTGGTACAATGTTCTGCCTCTCAAATCCTCAAGATCGTCTGTGGTCCCACTTGTGTGCTTTGGCTGCATCGACCCCACCATCGCAAAGCCAAGGGGTTGCACCTTCCGGATCCTCCTCGAACGTCGTCCTTCGTCTGACCTTACTCCCTTCAACAAGCGCAAGACGCAATCAGCAACTCCTGCACCATTCTTTGAGTCGTTGCAGCGACTGGTTTTCGATACGATTCGACTGGTCCTCTGAGTAACCGTATTGGGCGTGAGTGCCAACCAAGGACGACCCTGCAATCTCCAGTAGCACTGAAGAATGCGGGACCTGGGGTCTTCATGCGGTATCGAAATCCAAAGGCAAAGCCTAGCTGCGATGCGTGAACGACGCCATCCTTGCATTGCAACGGACGGACAGTGTTTCCTGCTAGAGCTACCTACGAGTTGAGGGAACTGATTTACGAATATACACTCACGCAAGAGCAGGGCCTAGTAAAGTATGCTGCACTGTGTCCACCTGGCATGTTTTATGTGGCCGATAACCCTGACCGAGGCCATTCAACCCCCTTGAAACACGTTTGCCAGCAGCTGCGCACAGAGACTACCGGGTTAGAGCTCTAATGGAATGACTTGACACTTCGAGGTAATGTCCGCCGAAGTGGTCTCGCTCTCTTCATGGGTTTTGTCACCGGCCAATGCTCTGAGGGGCATTTGTCTCGCGTCAAAGAAGTTACCACCTCAGACACTGAGGACGACTGTAGCTTGAAATGGTTAACCGACCAGATCAGCATCGTCGATTCTCCTACGTTCACAAATCACGCTCGGAACCATCCAGGAAGCTGTGTAAACATAAAGCTCGTATGCTTCAACGTCGATACAAGTGTCAGGGACTGGATGGAAACAGGAACAATGTTACACCATATATTGAATGGAAACACCCCAGAAGCCTGGCACCGGTACCAATTCCAAGTACAAATATGCATTCGCATTGCCGAGCTGAACGACAGGTACATGTTTAAGCTTCCAGAGAATGCTCAAATTCTCCCTTCCTACTTCGATGAGACCATCTTTCGAGAGAGATGCGCTGCATTGGGATCGGATCAAGAGCGCCTAGACATATGGGTGCGACAATGCCAGGCTTGGTGTAAGAATGGGTTTTGAAGATACAAGTTCAATGCATTCCTAGGAGTCAGGGCTTTGAACATGGATTGTTTCGTCCGAGGGAAGAGGTTTGTGCCAATCTGCTCGGTTGCAGAATGGCGACAGGGAGCTCTCTCACCTCTCGCACGTACCCAGACGCGTCCTCACTCCCCCTCACCTGTCTAACTAGTCGCGGGAGTATTTCGTCGCTCACACATGCTGCTCCCGACGGATCTTTAGCTTGCCCCAACTCTGTTGGTTGATTGTCGCTCAATCACTCTTCCACCCAAATCCTCTATCGCGCGAGAGAAAGTACCTTGCCAACAAAGCTGGAGCATTGATAGCGTTTTTGGCCTCCAACCCGCGCAACCTACTCTCAACTACTCGACTAAACAGCCGAGCCAGCCACGGTCAATCTATAGTGATGGAGGGAGAGTGCTTCTTGCTTGCGCTACCCTCTAAGTTGAGGAACATCGTCTACGAGAACGCACTCACACCTACAAGACCGGCCTTGTCAAAGTAGCAACCCTCTCACCAGACCCGGACGACCTCGATGGAAAATTCTTCATCAACGGTGCAGAAATGCCGAATCTTCGCCCGAATGTACTCAAGCTTGTCTGCCGGCAATTGCGCGCGGAAATTACAGGTATGGAATTGCGACTAAACCAGCTTACTTTTCGAGGCAACGCGGACGTCCTCAGCATCGACATCTTGCCCAGTTCATCACGAAAGAGTGTTCGCAGAATCACATCCGTCAGATCAAGCACATCGTCGTTACGGACGTTCTCGAAGACCATGTGGTGCCGTCAATCCACCATCGTCAGATGCGCGAGATCTGGTCGCCAAAATTTCAAAACTTCTGCCAGACACGTATCACAACGGAAATCGCTATCTTCTTGCCCTTTTCAACCGAGAAAACAACTTTTTGGAAGTGGCATTCCATAGCAGCCGTGGTTCACTGTCTTCTTAACGAAACTGCTCCCAAAGCTCCGTTGCAGTTGACTCTATCATCCTTGCAAGTATATCGGCATTGGTGGCCGAATGATGGCAACACATTTCTTCATCCCCCATCTAATTTACGGCTTGTTGCTGTAAGCTTAAATGAGTTCAACATGCGCATGGCATGCAAGGAGCGTGGCCTCCCAGAGGAGCATACAGATGCTTGGGTTCTACAGTGTCAGTCTTGGTGCAAAGTCGGCTACGGAAGAAGTTGAGTCTAATGGACGTGCCGACTAGCCAATAGCGTTAGGGACAATGGTCGGGAGACGGACATGATGAAAATGGGAGTATAATTAGCATATACACCTCAATGCTAGGGAACGATGCAAGATAAGTGGCCTTACGACAAATAACATTTCATGTGTCTGTACAAATAATGTAGGTGCAAGAAATCTGAAGTGACATCTCAAAATTGCTCCAACGTAGTGCTCAAGCCCTTTCTCGCTAACCCGGACGAAAACACGCATCCCAACACCACACCATCGCAATCCCAACAACCGAACCACAATCCAAAATCTCATCCCACTTCCTCGGCTCCAGAAAATCTCGTCCCCAAACTCCGACCCGCCCCACGCCATCGACATCATGTCGTCCCCATGTCATCCCTACGCACCTTCCCCATCCGCCTAGCACCCGCGGAGCACGGCTTCACAAAGCCACAAATGCTTGTCAAAGCTTGTGCACAGAGTCGCACCAGGCTTAGCGCGTCCACAACGTCGTTAGCCTAACAGAGATCAACCTGTCACCTCGCGTGCGTACCCACACAAAATGTATCAAAACTGACCCACTGCGGAGAAATCTGGAATCTGGGGAGTAAACCCCGGAAAGTTGCCTCGGCTGGATGGGGGAATGACGACGACGATGGGGTAGGGATAACGGCAAAACATGGCTCTAGGAGCCAGATTTTCTCGCCGAGGTGTGGGTTTTTCCATTAGACTAGTATTGCGTAGATAAAAGGCGTTTCGTCCGTTTTGAGATCGACTGATTTTTTCGTTCACTAATCTCTCGCTTTCTCAACTTGCACGAACCAGTCACACACGCGAAAGAACCTGACCGAATAGTGATCATGTCTGAGACACACAAAATCGACCACGAAATGACCGAGCACGACGGCATGAACATCGCCAGCAACGGCAATGGCGCCGCCCTTTCGCGACAAGTCACCGTCGCTCTGAGCCCGGAGCAATATGAGCGGTTGTTTTTCCAGCCTTCTGCGCCGAGAAGGGGTGATTTGGCGAAGAGATTCGGTACGTCTTTCCTAACCCATGGTGTTGTAGAAATGTTAAGACTAATGTCATGACCAGCCAACCCGACTCTTCTAGGCCTAGTCGGCTTCCTGATCCCATACACATCCACCATCCTCATCTTATGTGGTTTTCAGGGCGCGCTTGCGCCGTCGAGCTTGGTGGGGTTGAGTGGAGACTATTATTTCTTTGGGTGTATTGCGATGAATCTTGCTGGTATTGCCGAGTTCATTCTTGGAAATAGTACGTTTTGCTCCCTTCCCACAAACATACCCTTGCCAATTGGATCATATGCTGACGGACGATTGATTAGCTTTCCCTATGGCTGTATTCCTGATCTACGGCTCGCATTGGGGCAGTCTGGCATATACTCAGGATCCGATTCACAACACTACCGCGCCGTTTGCTGAGCTGGGTGGCGCGAACGGTGCGGCGTATAATTCGTCGCAGGGCTTTCATAATGTTTCGATGTAAGTTCTGGTTCTTGCCATATCTCTTGTTTATCCGCCTTCTGACACAAAGCAGGGCCATCGCATCTTTCGTCTTCCTCATCGGCACTCTACGCGTCAACTTGTTCTTTACAGCCACGTTCTTCGGACTTGTAATGCTCTTCTCGTTCATCGCTGCCGCCGACTTCAGCGTTGGCTCGGCCACGACTGCCGCCGACTTGGCGCATATCGGAAAATTGTTGAAGATTGCAGGTGGTTTCGGTTTCCTGGGATTGCTGGCGGGCTGGTACCTGGCAATCTTGACAGCGTGCGAGGCAGTTGGTATTCCATGCCCATTGCCCGTGCTCGATCTTAGCAGCAAGGTTTTCCCAAAGAAGGATAAGACGGGGCAAGCAAGCTAGATGCGGTGGTCAGTGGGCTGCTGGAGACGTGAAAAGATTATCTGAGTAGGAGCTCGTGACTAGTGGCAACTGGATGAAACATAGCCTGTGCTATTCGACTACTACTGCTGTTTATTAGTGATGTCATATCGCAACAATTTTCTTCTCTTGCTGCATAGCAACCTCGCATTCCCGGATCTGCGCAACGGCACACCATCGCTTTACACTAGTTCGACCGATGTGTAATCGTTGATCATCGGGTCCAAAACATCCCTGAACTGGTCCCTCACCTAATGAATTGTCATCTTTCTGTCGCCGTTTGCGTCAGCCACTACAGGAAAGATCAAACTCTTCCCCTTGTCTCCTAGTTTCCTGTGCTCCGGATTCCTCGGAAACAAGAACACAGATTGAAAGGAGTTTATGTAAAAGCCGTCCTGGCTGGCATGAGCGGCTTCAGACCCAATGGCGTGTGTAAGTGGATATATCAGATGTGCAAGATCTGGTTCGACCTCGACATGAACACTTCTATTCCGAAGACTTTGCGGTGGTCTCCAGCGAGGAAATTCCGGTATGATGTGCGCGTCGGCGATCGCATCTCGGAACAACACACGTGCGTTGATCCTTTCAAAGATAGGCCTAAGGTGGTGTATTGGAGGCCGAACGCAGTCGGGCATGTCAGCTCCCACTCCAGACCATCCCCACTTCGACATTGGCCGATGCTCTGCGAAAGGTGCAGGACGCGTATACTGGTCATTAACCTGGGGCAGCCCATCGTGTGGCAAATCATACGAATCAACGCTTTCTTGCCAGTTGGAGAGTAAAAAGGCAGTCATTCGGACCTCAAGCTGTCGTCAATTCTGATCTCGAGAGTTTGAATGCCAGGATTGTAATACAGGAGGCCCACGCCCATGGTAGTTCTGGTATTCAGATCGTAGAGGGCGGAATGTCTTCGAGCCACGCCTTTGAAGGTTGCACGAAATTCCTGATTTATGTGCAGCATAGCCGGAACTCTTGGTACCACGACAGGGTGAGGTCTTCGTGCGTGGGGAGGGCTTGCTCGGACCTGGAACCGAACCACTTCATTGTCGTCCTCCCAATCGTTCAGGTAGATCTGGAAGATGATATCGAGTATGTCGTAGGCGAGATTAGCGAACAAAGGAAATCGTGGTCTCTCTTCTGGATCGCTGATCGCCAGATTGACCACCGAGAAAATGAGTTGAGCGCTCATGGTGGTGTTGTAGTGCAGGTGTTATGCTGCGAAGCGAGAGTGCTAGGAGTGTTGACATAAATGATACACCGTGTAGTAGCGATGGGTATCGAGAGTGAAAATATTATCTCGTATAGTGAGAGCGCGAGGCATGGGCAGGGACGGTCTTCTCGCCGTTGCGCCAGGACATAACTTTCAGCTGCATCTTTGAGAGTAGGCACGACACGTGCGATCAGCGCGCAGTGGCAGCTGCACCACGCGTCGAAAAGGTTGGAGTGGATACCCATTGAAGGGAGGAGATACTCGCATCAAAGAGAAACAAGTGAGACGGGTCAGAGTCTGCGCAAAGGCGGTGTTTCCTTGTACCGGGAGAGAAGCAGGTAGCAAGCATTGAGCCCACGACCTTGGAAAGTAGCTGCCATGGCTGGCAGTCTAGGCCTAAAACGATCTAGCAGTAGTCCTAAACTTGAGAGGAAACGACCTGTCTGAGCACACCCGCGCTGCGACAGGAACATTGCTCTGGAATAGTCACTCAGAAGAGTCGGCTGGAAATCTTCAAGTAGAAATTCTGCGAAAACATATCGCGACTCTATATCATCACAACCTCCACTTCCCAAACCACTCCAAAATCACACTCGTCGCATCCCATTCCATCCTCGTCAACCTCAACTGCTCCAACAGATCCGCTTGCTTCGCACGACTCGGCCATCCATGTCCGAACCCCTCGATCTTACGATGCACGACTATATCTTCCCAGCCATCACAGCTCCAGCGACTTTCTGTGACCGTGTTGTTCTCCAATACTTTGATTTTGGGCGATGTCCGCCCGCATTCATTTCGCTCAACCCGAGAAACGACGAACTTGGGTAAAGGTATCGACGCAGGGTCCGGAGCGTTACCGCCGTCAAATGCGGTGACACTATCATTCACGCCGTGGAGTTCAAGGATTGGGATCTTATTCCATTTGGCTATAGCAGCATTACAACCAGCCTCGAACAACGGCTCAGTCAAACGCGAGTCTGGGTAAAAGGCACCAGCTACCATTGCAAAGGCTGCAAAGCATTTGTTGAGCTCTGGATCGCATGCTAGTAAACCGGCCAGACCGCCGCCGTTGGATATGCCGGTGGCTTAGAGGCGCGATTTGTCAATGTATAGGGTGGATGTCAAGTAAGCCAGGAGTTCGGTGATGAAGATGCGGTCGTCGAGTACGGATGATGGTGGTGCGGCGGGTTCAGAGAGCCATTGAACCTGGCCTGCGTAAGCGCATGTTGTAGTGGAATTGGAGCATTGAGACTTACTCCAGGGGCTTGAAAGTCCAACCCAAATGGGTACACAACGATATAGTCCTCGTTGAAATCTGGTTGCAATGGCTGAGTGACAGACTCCATGGGGTTGTAGTTGGCTGTGAAGAGCGAAGATTAGTGGCGTGGGCTTTCTGTTCTTCGCATCAAAGTTCGCGGGAATGTGGAGTAGATATTGCCGTTCCGTCGTCTTCCCAATCACCGAAGCAGATGAGATAGTGAAGTTCTGAGATGCGCCGCTTGGAGTAAGACTTGCCGGCAGAGATGTAGAGCATCCTGAGCTGCCCGCCAACGCGAAAGGAAGCCTCCCAATGAGCGGAATAAGACTCTTCTTGAGTGTCATAGAGGATTGGGTTTCGATGGAGGGGTGGGAACTTCAACAGCAGATCTGACAGGCAGGGTATTCCTCATGAATAATTTTACATCACGAGAACGGACCGCAAATATAGCACGTCTTCGTCCATATCCTGATATAAGTATGACCCAAGAAACGATGATACCGCCTCGGTGGGTGAGGTAGCGAGGAAGGGCCGAGCCGGAAATGAGGCTCATGCAGCAGCCGGGCCGTTTGCTGTAAGAAAGCAGCAGAGGCCTTGGCATCTGCGGCTTGAAGCTAATTGGAGGTGTATTTTTGATATCTCGCGACCTTTTCGAATGCCTGCATCGTCAGAATATATCCAGGAGCACTAATTCGATCGGCACCTGATGAGTCGGTTCGTCGCTCGTCACTCTCTTTTGCAACTGTTTTATAGTCCATCTGTCACGACGACACCATTCCTCATGCTTTTCATCTTCGAGTGGGTGTCAAGAAAAACTTTCGCGCGGAGCAGAGAAGCATTGCTCCTTCACACGAGGTATTGCCGTTCCGACTCCGATTCACCCAAGATAATTCTTAGCGCAGAAGTGAAGTACGATCATACATCTTCACAAAGCCTGGTGTCCCTTGTAGACGAATGAAGTGTGCATCGCTTGTCGCACCATCGGGCAAAGTCATGCGTCGATTCCCAAGGCGGCAGACGGGAACTTGTACCAGCCAGGATCCGCTTCACAGGCACGCGTGCACTGAGGCTTTGTTCGTCTTGTACAATATTTATTCAGGAATACCTATGATTACCTGCCTTATCGCCGTCCCTCATATTCCCATTCTTGTCCTGGTCTTCATGATGTTTAAGGTCGTCGCGAAACCCTTGCGTCTCATATTGTGTCTCGATGCAGTATGGGTCATAACAATACTCATAATCGCAGAAACCCATGACGTAGTGAGCAGAGGGAGGCCGCCAGAGGACTGGGCCTTGATGACTGGGGCTGTAGTATGAGTCAGGCGGTAGGTTCTGCGCGATTCGATAGACGTCGGGATCAGGTACTGTCCTCCATTCGATGGGGAAACGTTGGTAGCGCAATACGTACGTCGGAACTTTCGGACGATCAATCGGATTGGACGGAGAATGTGTGATCGGCACGGATGCGCTCAAGTCGGATATGGACGAGTCAGGCGTGGAAGTAGATGACCTTGGAGTATCTAATCGTTGGTAGCAGCGATCATAGCTACGACATTGCAGTAAGAACAGATACTTGTGCTGTTTGTGAAAGTATGACTGACCTTCTCATATCCGCATAGACAGCTCCGATCGTAGGAGTAGAGCTCTGTGGGCTTAGTCGTGGCGTGTGGCCGGATGGCCACATATATCTGTATGAGCCGTCGGCGCCATAGAGGGTTTTGTAATAGCTGTCGTGTTCAGGGCTCCATAGCCAATCACCTGAAGTCGCAGCCATCGAGGCGCCGGTAAGCGGTGCCATTTTTCGTTGGCATGTGAATCGAGTTTAACCACGTCAACAGTGGATGCGGCCCTGAGAAACGAATGGTTCGGCAATATATCCCCACCCTGAGGCAGTGCCGGGAGTGCATAGCAAGGTAGATTAGGTACTGCGGAGGGACAAATAAGAGTCAGTCCCGCGGCTGTTCGGTGTAGATAAGACGCCAGCGCATGCAAGGTGGACAAGGCTGACCAATAACATCGCTCAAGATTGAAGGTCCTCCAACATGCGAGGATCAGCTGCGCATACTGATCCTTTCCAATTGGTCCGGAGAAACACCCTGATCGTATTGACAGACGTGGCATAGCTCAGAGCCGCACCGGTGAAGGCGTGTGCGGTTCATCTGTGCGAGATGATGCACAGCTCTGTGTCGCATCGCAGAACTCTCAATTCAAAGTTCAGGCACTACTGATTCGTACTGTCGCTCGTTATGCATGCCTTCCAGACATATTTTGGGAATACCCAGAGGACGAAGAGTATGCCCGTTAGGATGCCGACGATCAAAAGCGCTAGAGCGTAGAAGAACTCGTGCAAGACCAGAGGTTCCCATATCACTCGGGTGGATTCGGTGTCTTCTTCTGTGATTCTGATACTTTCCGCATCATTATCCTGTTGTTGCGATTGTTGTATGACGGCTGCCGTTGATGACTCGCCCTCAGACACGACCGGCCCACCAGTAGCTCCTTGTTGAGATGTTGTACCTCCGTAGGATACATTGGCGTTGCTCGGGATAGGATCACTTGAGCCGCCACCGGCCCGTTGCTCTTCCTGGGAGCGGGCCTCTGTAGGTGGTGATCTCTCCCCCTTAGCAGCCGATTGCAGCCAATGAACAGTGAAGTCGAAGCCTTCTTTACAGTATCTTCGATCAAAAGTATAGTCCCAGCTGAGAATCCAGAGAGCAGGTAAAGCCCCAACCATCACAATGAGTGGCCAGAAACGTAAACTCTGGTAGCCTCGAGGGTTGTACTTGTAATACCCACAGAGATTGCCATATGGTTTGGTCACTTCCGTGAAGCCATCTCGGCCACCGTGCACAAAGTCTTCTCCGCTTGCGACACTCCAGGCATTCATTGAGGTGCGGGAGAGTGAGGTCTGAACCCAATTCTTTACTTCATCCACCCAAGCATTGTCCTCCAAACCCACGGAAAAGTACTGTGAAACCTTCTTTTGTGCAAGCAACGAGCGGCCTTGACGTTTTGCAAATGAGTAGTAGAGATCGGTCTTGTAGAGAGAGGCTTCTAAAAGGACGAGCTCGACAGTGTCGTCCGGTCCACTGTCATCGTTGATGTTCCGGCACGATTTACGGTCTGGTGCGCAGACTTCAATAGTCTCTACGCATGCCAGTGGTCGAGCGCGAGCATCCGAGTTGCGGTACCAGTATTTGTCGTCTCCAGGTAGAGACCAATGCTTGTCCGCGGGGAAGATAGGGTCGTTGCTGCCCTTCTCATAGAGGATACGTAAGGACGAGATGAAAATTATGGTCACGGTACTGTAGCTGTCATGCGTGAGGTTTGAATGTGGAGTCCATACAGGATCATCCGAACCGTTCGTCGAGGTATACGCGAACATGTCATAAACCGGTGCATCCCGATCCCAAGGATTTCCAACGGTTTTATAAGTGTAGTCGATGTTTTGATCGCCGTCGTTTCTGGACCCGTAGTGATACGTGAATGTCGTCGTGCCATTCACTGTTGAATTTTGCACAAAAGGATAATTCATACTGAGTGCTGTACAAGATGTGTTCCGGCGAAATTTAGGTGATGAAGGAAAGTTGAATCCCAAGTCCTTCGCGTCTATAAATGGCGTCGTGAAAGTAACTGTCTGGTTTATTCGGCAGATGTCGTTGTGAAAAGGACAGACGTTCGTGTATTTCGCGTCCTCCAGCGGAAGCGTCGGTCGATATAAAACTTTGCATATGGATGCAACAGTATCATTTAGTCTGTAGCAGTCCTCTGCAAACTGGGCGGCTCTTTCTTCTTTTTCTAGGTCGAGCAATCGGTTGCGTGTGGCGGCTTCTGAACGGCTGTCACCATCATACAACCAGAGTCCACAGCGACCAGAGGCCAATAACGCAGGACCATCAACACTGACTTTGGCTGCGAACCATGCGCCGACTATGGTCGCAGACACCACAACCGCGACCCCGAAAACGAATGCAGCGAGACGAGCTTTGTCACCCTTCTCTAGATTTTCGCCAAAGAATAATTCGGCAAGAAGATCGCGAATGGCACTCCTTTTCTTCAACACTTTCGCGAGCGACTGGCCTTTGTTAGATCGTGAGCCAAGGAAGGCAGTTGACTCTGTGGCAGCCTCATCTGCATCTGTCGTTTGAGTTTTGTTGTCGCCTGGAATATGTTTCCATAATGCAAAGTTTCCGATGATCTTCTTGATGTATTTCGTACACCAAGAGAGCCAGATACCTGCGATGGCCACGATGACAATGCCCCAAGGATCCTTAACGGAGACGATATACTCTTATTCAGTAGGTTAGCGCTTATTCTCTTTCAGACTCGCGCCGTAGTTATATAGCTCATTTACCTCTTGTACTTTGGTCCTTCCATAGACCAACTATTGCTGCTGAAGTTGTGAGCATGGTTGAAAAGGATTTCTGTGAACCATTGCGGGAATGTTATGAGGTATGGCAGCAGATGAGGCACGCCAACTCAGGCTCCAATCGTTGCAGGCCACGCGTGCCTTGTAACACAAAACAAGCTTGTGCGACAATTCTTAAAAGCCGCTCGGTTTCAAAAGTCGCTGGACGATGAAGCTCATGAGCAGCAGTGAGGAAGCGAATGTGGTTGTTGCCATGCGACTGGCCTTGTGCGACAGCCTCCATGGATTGGCGCTTGGGTGGCTCGTGCCTCACCGGTCAACCCCCCCATCTGAGCCTCATTTTTACCTGAGACGCTGTGAGGTCGCGAGCGGTAGGGCCAAGGCTGATCAATGAAAACTGGATTACTGCATTTCGACATGATGGAGACGATTCCGGGATGACGGATGACCAAGTGCAGATCACTGCACTGGCAACAGCTTTCCCAGAGTTGACACTTCCTTTCCACCAAGGCTCGCTCGGCCTTTTCCGGCAATCGTAGCTTCAAGTCGTGGAAGCCACCAGGCATAGGGACTTGTCATGTATTCGAGATCACAAATTGAATCAAGATGTACGCATCTTCTAACCAGGTCAATAGCCTGGTCCCGCACTAATAATTGTCCTCGCCTACAATGCAACCGCTGAACGCTTCATGCGCACGCCACCGCTGTGGCAAAAGATAGCTAAATATATAACATAGAAGAGAGATCCAAACGAGCGTGACCGGGCAACTTGCCCACCTCCAAGTGCAAACCAAAGATGAAGATAATATGAAAATGCGAGGTCGGAGGCCAGACCCGCTGATCAAACCCAGAGTATCGTGATACAAACAGTGTGGCTCATGCGCTTGCAAAATACTTACTTATATAGTCAGCTATCAAGGTAGCTGCCGCAGAGCGACGGTGGGAATCGAAAAGAAATTCGTGATGGCTGCGGAGCCGGAAGACTAGTAGTCGGGTGCGCTTCGATGGCATGCCGCAGACCGAACAGGTTCTATGGGTCGTAAATTCGTTTGTAAAGGGGTATCGGGTGCTTTTGTCCATTCTTTTGCTGGAGCCGTGCATATGTGCAGGCCCACTCCGGAAATTGAGTAAGGTCGTCGTGTAGACAAGACGACTATGACGTGACCAATAGTGGAGACGCTCTTCGGTCATACCGTCCAAATGCTTTTAGTGTTACAGGTTGCGAAAGTTGCTTGCGCTGCTCTTCTTTCTCGAGGGTCAACACCTCTGACCGAAGGAGCTTCTTCTTCTCGGTATCAGGGTCGTAATAATATGATGCTGTGACCGGGACTTTGTGTTCTTGAGTGCTGAGTGGTAGCGAATACTTGAAGTTGCCCCGGACAATGAGCTCAAAGGGGTATTGTAGAACTTCTTCCCAACGCTCTGTTCCGCCAGCTTCGGTCAAGTTCCCAGGATGTGATAACCGAATCTCGCCAACCGACGAAGCTCGTTTCCGGGCAAAGAAAGAGCCATCGAAAGTCAGAGGCGAATCGAACTGGAAAATGTGACCCAGGGACATGGTTCGGGGCTCGCCTTCGATGGGATCGGTGCCTTCATCGACGCCATCGACCTGGAGATCGTCATCAACTGGCTGCCAATCTTCCTCATTGTCTGTTGGACCATTGCCATGGTGCCGCCACCACTTGTCTGACCCGACATGCTTGCTTTTTGCGAATATAGTGACATCCATGTCTGAGACGGTCACGCCGATGATGTTGGGATTGACTGCATCCACAATAAGATCCAATATGATCTCGTCTTGACTTGCGACAACATTCTGAATAGCCTGGACCTTGACACTTGTCAAAGGTTTCGTCGTTGCGAAAACAAGTGCGACGGAGCTGAAGATGATTACAAGAAGCAAAATAGACATCACAAGGCAGCCAGCAAAGCGCCGACACCAACCGCTTTCCCGATGTCGACGATCCACGCGGACGGTTATGCTGTTTCTTCGTCGCGGCGTTCGTACACGGGGGCTTCGTCCAGATGTGATCAACGGCGTTCTCTCGTCGTCAGCAGCGTGTTCGGCGTCCATGTCGTAGGCCGAGTATTCGCCATGTTTCCTACTGCCGTTGCTGTGGCCGTTGCCTACAGTGAAGGGATGGAAGCGGGGGCTGTTGGGCTGGGATGCTTGTCTTGACGATGGTCCACGTGCGCGCGAAGATTGAGCCAAGGACGAATCGCTGTCCAGCACTAGGTGACTTAGCGCACCACGACCTTGGCCGTGCCGTCCAATATGATGGTGGTGGCTGCCTGCACCTGCTCGACCAGAGCCAATTCGTATGGTCCCATCACCACGGTCCAGCGCGTCGGGATCTGCACCGGGGTTGTTGTATGGGTTTGTGAACTTCATGCTACTCTTCTTGTTTGGATTCTTGTGCGTGTCACGGATGGCCAGTCGAGGATCGGCAAGACTTGCAATCGAAGTCATGCTCGGCGTTCGCGAGTGGTGGTGACGGCTACGGTGCGGTTGTTGTTCAGCTGTGTTTGAATCGTAGATGAAAGTGGCATCCGAGTCAGACGACTCTGCCTCGTCAACAGCACTTGCAACCTTTTGCTCGAATACATCTGCTTTGGATGAAGCTTTGCGAAAGCTGGTGTCAGTGTTTGATGCATTAAAATAGCGTAGGGAGGGGCGTTGTTCCAGCATGCACATCTCAGAGCTCGGCGGCGACATAGTCACCATCAAGCGCCGGTCGTCATACGAGATGTAGGAGACCGGACTGCCAAGCGAAGACGTAGTGTTAGAGCGAGAGCCTACATCTAGCCTGCTCGGGACGAAGTAGTGGTATGAGAGGTGGGACGACCTACCAGTGCCCGCGTTGATCGAGGGTGCTTTTCGTTTCGGCGGCTTCCTTTCCTTCTTTGGTCGTATTGTTTCGTTGCTCGGCTTCAACCGCAAGCTGCCATCGGCGCGACCCGAAGCTGATCGGTCCTGGTTGCCAATCGTTGTTTGTGGAACTGAAGGGACGGTCTCTGTCTCGACCGTCATGTTGCGCGAGGGCTGCTGCGATGCGGAACGCGTCGAGAGCGACGAGAGAGACGGCTTCGAGGTGACATGTTGCGGTCGTTGTGTCGAGGCTGAGCGCTGCTCCTGCATCTTGCCCTTCTTGGCTGTCTTGGATCCGCTGTCGCTTCCGCTGCCGGTGTTCTTGATGCTGCTATGCTTGGAGCTAAGATCCTCGGTGACCTTCGATGAGCTGACGTCATTGCGCTCTTCGTCGGAAGTTTTGTTCGTCGTGGTGCTGGACGAGATGAAGCTGAGATAGCCGTTAGTTGTGAGCTAGCAAATTGTGTGGTTTGATATAATTTAGTTTCGCGGGCGGCCGCAACGTGCGTCGTTATGACAAAGAGTGGGGCCGTTGCGGGGATCGCGTACCTGTCAACCTCAAGACCGTCAAAACCCGGCGTTGCAGGTAGACTTGACTCTTGTACTGTCTCCAACTTGGGGGCAACACCGCTTGCGCCGCGAGACAGCCCTTTCATGCTCAGCACCAGCTCCTCGGGATCGCTCGCCGGCTCTTCCCGTACAGGAATGCGTGAGACGGACGCCGGTGACGAACTCTGGACGACAATTGCAGGCGTACACTGGCTCTCAGGCTTCTTGATTTGGTTGCGAAGGGAGTTTGCGCGTGAGCGCGAATTAGAGCGGCCGTCGGATCCTGGCGGCGGCGGAGATCTCAGGCGTGGTGAGATGGGCCAATGGGGTGTATTGTCTCCCGAATTGGGACCAGACGTGGTTTTGGAGGGCCGGGGTGCCTTGATCACGTCTGTGGACGACGATGGCTGAAGTTGGGGCATGCTCGTAGACGACAGCGCTCGTTGTATAGCAGCAGCCGAGGGTGAACTGCTAGAGCCTGCAAAGCTGGGACCGCGGTTCGGGCTGACGTCTGTGCTGGTCGTGCGTGGAGGGAGGCCAGCTCTGGGGTTCGCAGTGCCTGGAGGCGCAGTGGTGCGCTGGTGAGGGCGAGCAGGCGAGGCGTCGCGCGACGACAAGGGCGATTTCGGCGAGGGTGAGCCAGACACGTTGAGAGCGCGCGCCCCAGCGAGGGTCGTCTGGTGCTTCATAGGCGCAGTAGACGCACTTTCTGACCCTGCAGCAGATTTCCGCCGGCCCTTGCTTGTTGTGGTTGGCGGTGCGGGTGCCTGATGCGTGGGCGTTGGGGTGGGTTCTGCAGACTCCAGTGCGCCCGTGATGGACTGGAAGCCCGCGTCGTTGGCCGAGGTCATGGTGAAGGTGTATCGTCAAATGGGAGCAGCGCTAGGTGCATGCTGGGTGCCAGTGCGCGGCGTGTGAGCTGTCGAGTGCCTGGACAGCAGCGAGGCTCGAGAGGCTACCGACGTCCAGAGTGGTTAGGCGGAGCAGCCCAGCACGCGGCGCGCTGTCGTTGGACGGCGCTGCAGGTCTTCGCTGTCGCAGCAGGAGTTTGGTGGCGTGCGCGCAGGTGCATTTGGCGGCGAGGATGCGGTGACGGGTGAATGTGAGGAGGAAGTGGTGGGAGTGGTGGCTTGGGGTGTGATGAAATCAGTGCCGGGTCTACGGCTATTCAGCAAAACGGGCCGTCGTGCGTCAGCGGATCCCAATGGCAATCTGAGCCTGGGCAGGAACAAGCACCACTCTGAGCATGCCAGCGCATCAGAAAGAGATGCCTGCGCCTCGAGGCCGGAAACACCACGAATAAGGCGCGCCTCGTACAGTCAGCCGGCCGCCCATGGTCACTGCGGATGACACTCTAACCCAGCCCACTAAAAGAATCCCCTCCCGTCCTCTGTACAACCCATTCACCCTCCCGCATTTGGTAGCACACCTTCCATGCTCGAGCCTGTTTTGATCTGCTACTGCTTTCGATAGGGCTGGCCCATGCAGCCCTGGTGTGCTGGAAAAAGAACGCTGCATCGACATGGGTCTCCACGACTGCGAGGGCTCCACGTGCCAAACCTCCCACGCCGCATCCCTTTGCGGTGAAGACTCCTGAATGGCGCGTGCGGAGTGAGTTGTGTCTTTACGTTCTGGGCCTAATCCGAGGGTCGGGACGGTCTCACCTCAGACGGGCACTAATATAGGGTAATCTTGTAATTGTGTTGCCAGGCACAAATGCGCAGCTTTGTTCTAGCGGTATAGTGCTTCCGTAAACATTCTCGTTACACAGCAAGGATCTCGGGAAGCGCTGCTGGGAGGGCCGGTCCTGCCCGCCTGTATTCACGTGCAGGCGAGGACATCAACATATGAATTACTAATATCTTGTGACTTCCCTGAGCATGTGCGCGACATCGAATACACTATATGCTTACAACCTAGTCAAGCACAAAGAGCAAGGAAACTTCGTGGGACCTCAGGACAGTCTGTCCGTCGAACATGGTGCGCAATGAATTCGAAAGGTAAGAGAATCTTCTTGCTGACCATCGCACATTGCTCATGCAAAACCCTTCATCTCCTTGCCACGCCACCATTGCCTCTATTTCGCAGTTCTCCTTGGAGAAGCGAGCTTGCCCGGCTTGATAACCTCAACGTCAACATCCTCATCAGTCCAACCAGACCCGGGTCGTGAACTTTCGCCTGTCATGCCTTCACGCAACATCCGTATCGCAATCTGTTGCTATGGAATGTTCGGGCTCCAACGTGGATGAGACTTGCGCCAGATTATTGCTTCCATGGTTATCGTGGTTGACCGATCAAATGCCTTGAGCCTATTAACGTGCCAATTCTTCCACGCGACCTGGTTGACTTGGATATCGTTGCCGCAGTACGAACGTACCCAGCGATAGATCACGTCTTGGAATTGGAAACCCATGCCTTCCAGGTTCGGGAGACGCTCTGTCAAAAGATGTATCTCAGCACGGCTGAGTCGCCAGGAGGTGGGGCCAGCTAGTGTAATACGTCGCAGACTTTCAACCCGCTTGGGGTCACTCTCAGCAAGGTGGTCGAGCCAAGGTCGGAGGTCGAGGAAATCGATGGACACAACACTTCTGCTAAGGAAGAACTCTTGCGTATCGTTTCGAAATGCCTTGTTCGACGCCGCCAGTGCCCAGAAGCCTACCGGTTCAGGCGGTGCGTAGATTTTGTAGGTGCATCGATCTTCCTCTGGACACATACCAGACCATTTGGGGTTGGCGCATAATAGTGGCGATGCTGGATTTGGCGAACGACATGGCGTCCAGGTGAATCTCGCTTTGTCGCCAGTGTCAGTCCCGTCATTGTGCACATGGATGATCGTTGTGTCGCAAAGGTAGGAGTCGATTTGGAGTCGAAGTCTGGAAAGCGGAGCGCGAACTTAGTACATGTCTCACCATTTGAGTTGAACGATGGAGTAACGTACTCAGCTGGCAAACCTGAAAGGGTGGCTTCTGGGTTTTCCGGCGCGCGAAAAGCGGTGGCAGGATCGTCAAGAAGCTCAGGAGTAGATATTCGAGCCCTTTTGCTCTTACCAGACTAGTCTTTGGTTTGCTGTTTTCGGGGCTGTACCAGCACCCCAGAGTGTGATCGCTTCCGTCCAGCGAGTGTCATGATGGATTTATAATGGAGGTGAACGTCAAGGAAGACTTCAAGTGAATGATGGCGATGATAGTTCAGCGGAATGTACCAATCATTTTTTATATCGTGTTTGGTCCATGGACTGCATGTCTCTGGAAAAGGCAGCAATATCGAGCTAGTCCGAGCGGGGCACGGCGGTTAGGCAGGAAACACGCTATCACGGGATCGCGTGATGTTCCAACTTTTAATAGAGCCTTGATGCCTGGAAGTGCTCGTAACTCATGGGATAGCATTTGTCTCGTGCAATGGTGTTGCAAGTAAGATCGTAAAGCAGAAGGCTAAGTTGTAGCAGTGGGCGTCGTGCGCGATCTGTATCTCTTTAGCGCGATCGGGCTTTGGATGACGGGCATGCGGGAAGACGCGACGGACTCGTGGGAACCTTGACCACGACCACAACCGTCTAAGGGACATATCCAGTCGCATTACAATTGTGACTTGATTTTCTTGTCATGTCGCAAAGGTTCCCCAACATGTCCTGAGACAGCCAGCATGTCCTCACCGGTGCCCAACTTCGCCTCCTCGCCCTTCTCCATCACCTCCCCGCGGCGCATACCAAAGTCGAAGTTCACATACAAGCAGCTTCACCAGCTGAAATCGTTCAGCCCGCAGACGCCCCTCAGGGTCATCGCACACGTCGATCTCGATGCCTTCTACGCACAATGCGAAACTGTTCGCCTCGGTATCGACCCGTCCCTACCTCTCGCAGTGCAGCAATGGCAAGGCCTCATAGCCATCAACTATCCGGCGCGTGCCTTCGGCCTAAGTCGCCATGTCACTTCCACTGAAGCCTTGAAGCAGTGTCCCACACTCATCCTACAACACGTCGCAACATGGAAGGAAGGCGACGAGAAGTGGGCATACCACGAGGACTCCTTCAAGAACATGGCAACACACAAAGTCAGCTTAGATCCATACCGTATGGAATGTCGGAAGATCTTGAAGTGCATCAAAGCATCTTTGCCTGAGAAAGAGCAGCGTGTGGAGAAGGCGAGCATTGACGAGGTCTTCATGGATCTTAGTGCTCAAGTACACACGATACTGCTGGAGAGATACCCCGAGCTGAGAGGACCCGCGCCATACGACGACCCAACAGAGCGACTACCCAAGGTACCAACCACTGTGCTGGACTGGGCTGCTGATGCTCTCGTTGAGACGGGAGAAGACGATGGCGAAGATCGAGACCCTGACTGGGACGATGTGTGTATGGTCATCGCTTCTGAGATCGTACGAGACGTCCGCAAGACCATCAAGGACACCCTTGGCTATACTTGCTCAGGAGGTGTGGCGAAGAACAAAATGCTGGCGAAACTAGGATCAGGATACAAGAAGCCGAATCAGCAGACTGTGATACGCAATCGCGCCGTCAAACACTTTCTATCAGAGATGAAATTTACAAAGATTCGCATGCTGGGCGGCAAGCTTGGTGAGGAAGTAGTCGCAATGTTTGGCACAGACAAAGTCAGAGATCTGGTCAACCAGCCGTTGGAGCAATTGAAGAAGCTAGGCGATGACACGGGCAGCTGGCTTTATGGTATCATTCGAGGTGAAGACAACAGCGAGGTCAACCCACGGACCCAGATCAAAAGCATGCTGTCGGCAAAGTCTTTCAGGCCAGCTATTAATTCCTTTGAGCAAGGTGTGAGGTGGCTGCGCATTTTCGTGGCCGACATTTTCTCAAGATGCGTGGAAGAAGGCGTGTTGGAAAACAAACGACGGCCCAAGACTATCAACTTGCACCATAGGCAGGGTGCTCAAACAAGGAGTCGACAAGCGCCCATTCCGCAAGGCAAACCACTATCAGAGGCCATGCTCTTCGACCTCGCCAAGAATCTTCTGGCGCAAGTCATTGTTGATGGGCGAGCCTGGCCCTGCGCAAACCTGTCTTTAAGTGTTGGTGGCTTCGAGGATGGTATTACAAATAACAAGGGTATTGGTGGCTTTCTCGTGCGCGGCGACGAAGCCAAAGCCATGATGTCCAATGGCAGACCGACAGCTACTGGCGAGCCGCCAGCGAAGAGACGAAGAACGAAGGGCAACATTGCACAATTCTTTGGTCCGAACAGCGACAAGAGGAAGGAGTTCGATGCTGCACGAGCTATACTCCTCAAGACACACAGCGAGTCGACGCGAGATGAAACAGAAGATGAAGTCGACGAACATGAAGGCGAAGATTTCTTTGGAGACGCCCCATTCGATGAGCCTTTGAGACCATCCACGCCTGAAGTTCAACGACCTCTTTCGACTGACCAGGGTTTCATGTCTAACGCACCACCATCCGCACAGCCGCCAATTGCCGAAAATTCTCCATCATCCAAGCCGCAGTATTCGGATTTGCTAGAGACATCAGCACCTCGTTCTCAAGCTCCACTTCATCAAGCATCTTTGGACAGCTACTTCTGCGCGCAGTGCAATCTGAGTATGCCTCAAGCCGAGAAAGCTGAGCACATAGACTATCATTTCGCACTCGACTTATCGAAGGAGATGCGGCATGAAGCTCGGACTTCATCGCCTCTGCCTCAGCCCATTGCGTCGGATGGGCGAAAGTCGTCCGGTGGCCATAAATCGACTAGAGGAAGAGGTCGTCCACCGGGGAGCGGTGGACTAAACAAGACTAGTGGTGTGGAGAAGGGCCAAGCGAAGTTAGCTTTTGGACGGCAAGGCTGAGTCTGGTTGGAGCACTGCCACCTCTCGCTCTAGCACGCGACACGTGACTTGGTCGCTCAGCCCGGTACGGTCTTTAAGCCTATCTGCCTTGAAAACTGCCTGCACCGCTAGTCCTCTCAGCTCACCGGACTTGGATGCCATACACGAGGAAGCTCGCTTTGAGGTCCACAACTGAGACAAAGATAATAGTCCCGAGCTTGATTGGCTTTGCAACGGCGTGAGCATGCATGTTGATAGGACACTGCAGATGTAGCCGTCTTGACCCGCGCCCGACGCTCTCCATGTCCAGCTCCGAAAAGCGATATATACGACCTCAATCCCGCCTACCTCGTCTATGCTGGCTTCGCCCTTGAAGTTGTATCTCTGCAAATCACGACTCGACCATGGCTCCAAGCGCTTTCAACCCTTCTCATGCTTCGATTTCACGTTCGCAAATAACGCGAGACGACATTCAGACTATGACGAATCAATTGCGAGATGTCTCCTTGGCCCGGGCGTCTGCAGCAATTACGGCGTCTTCTCCTAGCTCGACACTGTGTGGCGGCGACGCGTCACGTACTATCAGCAACCGCGATTACAACCCTTCATCCTCTTCAGCCTCGGCAGCAAGAACTTTATCCACTTCCTCCCGTACCCGCGAGCGACTGCGCCAGGCTGAAATGGAGCGAGACGAGTTACGCCAAGTCATGCTGGAAGAAAGGGCGAATGCGTCTGAGATGCGACGCTTCGCGGAGAGGAATCATGCTCTAGCCGAGCGGCTCCGGCGTGAAGGGAGGTCTGTTTCAGTTGGTCTCTCCGCAACCGATGCGAAGCTTCGCATGCTTGAACTCGAACGTGATGCTCGCAAGGCCAGGGCCGAGAGGAAAGCACTTCCGAAAGGCATGTTCAAGGCTGCATGTTCCACCGATCTACTTTTCCTCATCGATACGACCGGATCGATGTATAGTTACATAGATGCTGCCAAGAAGCAGGTCCTCGACATCGTCAACGACATCGAAGCTACCTTCCTCAACGACGTCGACGTGCGCATTGCCGTTGTGAGCTACAAAGATCATGGTGACTTTAATCATCTTGCATTCATCGATTTCACGAAGTCAGTAAGAGACGTCCGTGCTTTCATCGAACGGCTCACCGCGTCTGGAGGCGGAGACGCACCGGAAGATGTTCTTGGAGGACTTCAAAAAGCGTTGAGCCTCTCTTGGGATCAGCAGACGCGATGCATCATTCATATTGCCGATGCTCCTGCGCACGGCAATCTGCTCAACAACTGTACTGATGACCAGTACCCTGTTCCCGGAAGTGAAGCACACCAGTACGTAATGTCGATGTACGAACCACACTTGAGACACACACTGACTTCGTTCATCAACCTTTAGTCTCACTCATGAACCACTGCTAAAAGATATGATCTCCAAGAATATCAACTACACCTTCCTGCGCATTTTGAATCTAACCGACATGATGACATATGCGTTCTTGAAGGAGTACATTAGTGCAGCCGCCGATGGTAATTTGCACACGTCAAACAGCTACTATCTCGAGTCACTCGACAGACTTGATTCAGAGTCTCGCAGCTCGTCGGTCACTGCCAAGTCTAAGCTGCTGTTCATCGAGGAAGAGTTAGGCACTGCTTACAATACTTTGCGACGCCTAGTAGTCAGCACTGTTGCATCTTCGGCCTCCCGTACCGCAGTTCGTATGTCTTCGCAACACCCAAACAAAGCATGGGGTACTAAGACCCAGAAGACAAAACTTGCAATGCTTAGCGAAGAGGAAATACCGGAAGAAATAGAGCTAGATACTGCTCCTCCAGACTGGGAGTCCTCCAATCACATGGACGAGAAACTGGTCGTGGAAGGCTTTTCACCAGACATTGTTGAGCACGGTGCACGCACTCTCGATTACAAGATGGCCAACGACGACAACATCACGATGAGTGTTTCCGAACTCACCATCTTGAAGAAGTCACGCCCCTTCGCTCAGGGAGCAATGCGTCTAGCCTTTTATGCACGGACAGCATCTTCCGATCATCACTTCGTTGTCAAGTCGTTCAAACGTGGCGGTAAGCGCCTCGCACATTTGGTGGAAGACATGCGTTGCCAAGCGCTCTGCAAAGCCTTCGCACTGGAATTCAATGCTCTTTCCAACGAAGAAAAGTCCATCGATTTCATCGCGACTACCTGCTTCAAGGGCAAGTCGGATGCAGTAGACAATTGTCTTTCCCTCGAGCCATTTATCCAAGGGGAATACGTCAAGTACAACAATAATTGTGGCTGGATCAATGAAGCCAAGCGCAACGATCGCTTCAATCAGATCGCGCAAGCCTTCTCTCACTTTACATTCGAGCGGTCGCAAGGTCGTTTCCTCGTCTGCGACTTACAAGGTGTGGGCTGCAGTCTCACCGATCCCGCCATCCACACACGCGATGCAGAGCGCTTCAAGTTGACCGACTCTAATCTCGGCGAAGACGGCTTCAAGTTCTTTTTCTCGACTCACGTGTGTAACGATATCTGTCAGACTCTTGCACTCAAGTCCAACGCTTCCATGTTCCGCCCTGGCGGTGAATTCGCGTTCCGAGCAGATTGGCCGCACCTGCGCAAGACCACTTGTTGTTCGAACAAGCTATGCGGCAAGATCATTCGCATCTCCACGGCGTACCGCTCGGACGATTACCCGGGTTTCTACTGGTGTGAGTACTGTTGGCCACAATTAGCCTCTGGTAAGCAGAAGTGGCTGTGCCTTGAAAGCGACGAAAGCGACGGTGATGAGCTCATTCACGAGTTCAAAATTTCACCTTTCTTCTACGAGTCGCAGGGCCGCAGAGCGCCGCGCAAGTGCCCTGAACATCGCTCGGAGTACGAGTCGTCGCTTGATAGACGAGACGAATTGGTCATTGAGGAGGCTCCGGATGTGGTGCCGCTGTCTCCAAGCAGTCAAGCGTCGCATACGCCAAATACTTCTCCTACGCCCGCTGCAAGTGCTGCTACCGCTGCTACGCTAGCCACACCCACGTCGCCGAGTGCAATTGCGACAACTACAGGTGTCAAGAATACGAATAGTCTCTGGGCGAGATTGAAGTCGGCGACGAAGATTAAGAGGTCGTCTTCGAAGAACCTGCTGGCGTCATGAGCTGCGTCCACGTTTTGACATCGTCTTGTTCACATGTACACTCACTTCGGACTTTGGACGGATGTGATCTTCAAACAACGAATTTACAACTTGACTCTATGTTGGAAACCGTACTAAGTGTGAAAATTATTTGAATTTCTATATCTCCTGCGAACACATGAACTCTAACAAGATCTCCGGGTGCACAACCTACTTGATCTCAAGTTCAAGGCAGCAAGTCTTGCTGGAGCTCGTGCAATGTCAGAACAGGGAAGAGGTGTCACGCTCTTTACTGTCGTCACTATCAAACCTTTTACGGTCAAGACCCCTGCCCATCCTTCTGAAAAAGTCTAACATTGGTGCACATGCACCTCTCTCCATCTTCAGATCCTGCTTCATTCAAAGTATATCAGAGCTTTCTGGAGATGATGCGAATCCCAGCACATGGGAACTGTGGCGAGTTGCCAGTATGTTGTACCTCTTCCATGGTCCAACACGATGCTGACTTCCTCATCTAGGTGCAATCAGCATTGTTGTCGTTGTGCTGACTTTGCTCATGCCCTGCTATATCACGATACCAGGCAGTCCTTTGTGGCATAGAAACCGCATCTTGCGTCGTTTGCGAGGGTGGTACGTCAGGTCGCGAGAAGGACACTCCCAACGTCAAAGGAGATGCTGATGGTCAGAAAATGGCGTGATGTGGGAGCTGAAGCAAGCAACCTACCTAGCAAGGCAGGTACGACAAGGTCCTAGATGCCACTCATGTCGCAACGATCGTGACAGAAGCATGCGGAAGCTTAGGTGGAGGCGAGACAAACCCGCATCGAGGTTGAATGCGATCAATCCTTAATGAGAGTGTGCGGTCAACCTGGTAACGAAGCAGCAGTATTATAGAACATATGCGAGCCAGGGAGCCTTTCACTCTGCAGCTCACAACCATGGTCCGGATCTGATTATTGACCAACGAAGAAAGCTTGAAACGGTCTTCTTGATGGGGATGGATCGCACGTGTCGGCCACTTTGCATAACATTCGGCTCGAATTGTTCGTGTGCTCCGGTCCAGAGCTCCGACCGTGCGAAATTCATTCGGCATAACGACGTCGCGTGCAGTGCGTGCATCTATCCCACCGGCAGGCTCTGAGTTTGTTCATTACAACATGTGGCTTTGAGAGAAGCCATTATGGCATAATCATTGCCAACTATTGCGCTTTTTGCCACGCATCTAGATATGGCGTGCAGTAACAATCCTCTGAAGCATGCTGACGCCCAACAACCTCTGAACGGGAACTCGACTGCACCAAAGAATTCTCGAAGCGTTGGGGCGGCCTGCCAGACGTGTGGCAAGGCACGTATCTAGTGGAGTTCCAAACCCACTGATGCATCGTCATTCGGTAACGGGACGCCGGCGCAGATTGAATTTTCGAAGCTGCCGAGTCGGGCATAGCCATTGCGATCGCAACATGCGGTCCACCGATGTCGTTCTGCGAAAGTGCGCGACAAAGAGATTAAGTGTTTTAGGTAGAAGAGAAGGAAGAGACGTCAAGCACGCGACTTTCACAATGGCTTCAGCTGCTGAGCTCAAGGTCAGGACGGTAAGCGCTGAGCTTAAAGACGACAAGCTCAGCGCCCAGGCCTCAAGCGAGGCTGTTAGCGCAGCCTCCAGTCCCGTGACGTCAGCCGAACCTACCAAAACAGGGGTCGCGTCCACTGCGACACCATCGTTACTCGACAAGGAGGACAACACCGCTATTGTCGAGGAAGAAGCCCACGATGATCCCGAGATCGCCCAGTTGCCGCTCATCGTTCGCCAGCTCGTGTCGCTGGAGGACGACTAGACTCTTCCCACCATAACCTTTCGCTACTTTGTGCTTGCACTTTTCTTCGTGGTCCCTGGAGCTTTTCTGTCGCAGATGAGCCACTTCCGCACGACCCAGGCACCATACTCGATCTTCTTCGTTCAGATTGCATGTCACTATGCTGGCCATTCTCTGGCCGACCATTTACCGGCTTGGACGGTCAGACTGCCTTTCGGATGCAGCTTCAACCTGAACCCTGCGCCATGGAGCATCAAGGAGCATGTCTTGGTTACTCTCACAGCTGCATCAGGCGCGACATACAATCTTGCCTACACGCCAAGCTCGATGGCTGAATTGTACTACGACACTAAGATCAACGCCGGGGTTGCCATATTCTTCATGATGGCGATTGTGTGGGTTGGATATGCCATTGCCGCACTTGCTCGGACAATGCTGCTATGGGAGCCTGAGTACATCTGGCCGCAGGCACTCATGCAAACAACGCTTTTCGAGACTTTCCGGAAGCAAGATCGCCAGAGTCGACTAGCGAAGCGACAGATGATCGTGTTCTTCTCCTATCTAATCGGGATGACATTATGGCAATTCCTGCCCGAGTATATTTTCCCTATGACATCCTCCCTGGCTTTCCTCTGCTGGGTGGCACCAAGGAATCCAGTCGCGAGCTTCATCGGCTCCGGTCTCGGCGGGATGGGCTTCATGAACCTGTCTCTGGATTGGTCCAACCTCAACTGGAACGGATCGTCCGTTATGATCACACCCTTCTGGACGCAAGTCATTCTGTTCCTTGCCTTCGCCTTCAACTGTTGGGTCCTTCTTCCCGCCGCAAAGTGGGCAAACTTGGCTCGTACAAGCACGGCTTAATGTCGAACTCGCTTCTCACCGCTAATGGCACCAAATATCCCACCCTTCAGATCATCAATCCTGACTTCAGCCTCAATCAGACTGCTTACGAAGAGCATGGCCCAGTGTATATGGGTCTACAGAACATCTGGGCAACCTTTTTTAGCTATGCCAAACTGCCCTCGGCGTTTGTTTGGATGGCCACATTTGGTGCATCATCAATCATTGCGACGTTGAAGAAGAACAAGATCGCACGGCAAGCCCGGAAGGAAGCCGCGAATCAACAGTCCGCCAACGGAGCGTCTGCACCTAACACCCACCATCAGTACACTGATCGCCTCAACGTACTGCAACGCTCGTACAAAGAAGTACCAGCATGTCGGTTTGGCCTCTTGTTCGTCGTCGGAGCCGTCATCATATTTGCAATCGTTGGTGCTGGGCAGCTCTTTGTCCCGGTCTGGACGGTGATTGTTGGGCTGGCTACAGGTGTCGTCGTCGTTGTTCCACTGGGTTACCTTTATGCCATTTCCAACTACCAGGTAGCGATTGGCGACTTCAACGAGCTTATGTACGGATACATGGTCCAGACAAAAGCTGGCGCTGGCCACCATCATCCCTGTGGGCCGTCTGTCTATGGAAGCATCGCTAGTGACGCCTGGTATAGGGCGCAGTACATGCTGCAAGATCAGCGCATCGGGCACTACATGCACATACCACCTCGTACGGTGTTCTTTAGCCAGATCTTGGCAGCTTTCTAGACATATCCATCAACTACGGTGTTATCCGCTGGGTCCTGAACACGAAGTTCGATTACCTTTCCGGCAAGAAGACAGACCCCTTGCATCAATAGACTGGTCAGGCCCTCGTGTCAGCCAACACCCTTGGTGTTCAATACGCCATCATTGGTCCAAAGCGCATGTTCAGCCAGGCCATTTTCCGTTCTCTCCCGTACGCTTCCCTATTCAGAGCTCTCTCACCTCTCGTGCTGTACGCACTTCATCGCGCATTTCCCAGGTCCAAGCTCAAGTTTCACCTCTGGAACACGACTATCTTCTTTTCTGGCATGGCAGTGTTCTACGGCAATATCTCGACTGGGTATTTCAGCGCGTTTGTCGGCGGGTTTGTTGCAATGTACTGGATCTTCCGACATCACTTTAAGATCTGGAAGAGGTACAACTACATTGTGGCTGCTGCGTAGGATGCGGCATCCAACTTGAACATGTTACTCATCTTTTTTTTTTTTTGGGAGTGGCAAGCAGATCAAGATGCTGGATTGGTGGGGAAACAATGCAGACAGTGTGGAGAGGTGCTTTGCATCGGAGTGATCACCAGAAAGATATCGGTGACTTTGGCTCATGCCCGGTCGCGAAAGGTTTGGGCGGGACGCGTAATTGGGCTGGCATCGTATCTTGGGATGGTACCCAATCACGTCCAGCCATGAGTTCAGCCCCTTCGTGTGTGGCGCAGGGCTGAGTGCTGGGCTCGCTTGCGTCCTCGGTGCCTAACTCTTCATGATCAGCACTTTATCACAGTATAAGCTTGTTACATCATTAAACATCGTTCTCCGCCTTAATCGTACCACCATCGCGCATAGCATCCGTTTCGAAACAGTAGCGTAAGCGCCAATCAATATGGAAGAGGAATTGAGTGATGGAGCGAGCACAACCCCTTCGGGTCAGCCAGGGACCGCGCGTGATGAAGCTGTGGGGACTACAATCCAAGGTCTCAACTTCTAATCTGCTGCAAGAAGTGTATTAACCGGTTAAGACCATCACGAGACAACCATATACCAGCCTCTCATAGCACCCAACCAGATTCGAGTCGTTCATATCAACCAAGGCTATCGAGAAGATCCAGTGGCTTGCAAGATTCGTTATCTCACACTCGACGAGCAACCCTACGAAGCGCTATCGTACGAATGGGGTGTACGAACTGACTCAGATCCTTTCATACTGATCGACGGGAGACAAACGCGCATCAGAGCCAATTTGAGAGATGCTCTGTTGGAGATCAGGCTGGAGGATCGTCCCCGTATAGTCTGGATTGATGCTTTGAGCATTAATCAGGCCGACACAGAAGAACGGAACCATCAGGTCAAGATCATGAGGGACATATACAAAGGCGCAGGACAAGTCATTGTATGGCTCGGGTCAGCTCATGGAGACAGTGCAACTGCCATGGATTTGCTAGTGCATCTGGCTGATGATCTGCAATGCTATCACATGTTCGCGCTTCTGGATTGGCAGCGTCTTACTACTCTTCTCTCTCGATCATACTGGAGTCGAGTCTGGGTCCATCAAGAAGTGTTCCTCGCCCGAGCATTCGCCGTTCACTGCGGCGACCGAAGGATCTCCGGAACACAAATGGCAGAGTCCATCGGAGCACTTTGCGACAGTCTGTTGTCGGAGCTCAATCACCACCGCAACGACAAAGACGAACTGTATCACCAGAAGGTAAAGGTCGTTGCTGCTCGGGGCTGTGACTTCATGCGACTCTTATCAAGCAATGGTAGCAATGCCAGCAATATTGCGCTCTTTTCCCTGTGGATTTGGATGATGAAATCATGGACGCACAATCTCGAAGCCTCAGAGCCTCGGGATTTCATCTACGCCTTTCTGGGTATCAGTCACAATTGTCAAAACGGTGAGATCATACCAGACTACAACAAGCCTTTACGTGAGGTGTATATCCAAGCCATGAGACTCAGCGGGCACTGCACGCCCAGGGACGTCGCTTTTGGGCGCAGCTTCGCGGAAAGGCTCGGATTGAAGTTTGACACGGCATTGAAGAGACTCTTTGTTGAACCTGTGATGTATGTAGGTCCAAGGTCGAAGAGCCGCGGGAGAGAAACGAGATGGGAGCTGAGCGAATATAACAATGTATACCCGCGAAGCGCCACATCACATACGTATCAACACCCGCAACTCGATCTCCCCACACATGATGCATATACATCATAGCATCTGGCGAGTCATACCTCCAACCATAGAGTGCGTCAACTCGTCATTCTCCCGCCTGTCTCTGAGACATGGGTCATCTTTTTCATGGTCTATCCCTTTACATATGGTCATGCGCTATCTCGAAAAGACCTTATCTGAAGAGACGCGCGCGTAACCACCATGCGCAAGTAAAAAGGACAATTTAGCAACTCCCAACCGAGTCATGGGTCTCCCGATGCATGATCTTGCTTCATTGCAGGGCAATTGGAAACGAGCCGACTCGAGGCAAGCCACAGCCATATGTTCATTTCGAGATCAGCACATAGGGAGGGTGACGTTTCTTTTCGGAATGTGTGCAAGACACACAGAGGCCAGGACATACGAGTGGCCACTGCTGATTTGGGGTTCTCGGAATACAGCAAGTGTGAAGGGGAGGTAAAGTGGTGATGCGAGCGGTACTTAAGCTCTCCGGAAGAAGCCGCAGAACTCACATGGCATCTTTCATGTCCCGTTTCGTGTAAATCAGCAGTAGATGGCCCGCGCACTGCCAGTTCTACTGCGTCTGATTCTCGTCACATCGAACGTGCAGATTAATCGTGTTTCTCGTCCATAAGGCTGCGCAGCCGTAATTAGGGGAATTCCTGTATTCCGATACTCCCATGCGGTATTTGACGGCTGATCTGAATCCCGGATAATCGCAAAGAAGAAGTTTAGAACAATAGATTGAGCGAGGATTCAAGCCTATAGACATGACTTGGGTTTTGAAAGGTTTTCGGGCCAGCACATATATTCTTTGTCAAGAATGTTTTGTACAATTCGAGATGTTCACACAAGCAGTCATCATGGAAGAAAGCGAGCATCGTTGTGAGAGCCCGCGTTCTCGAGTATGATAAAGAAATATTGTCAGCAAGACTGCTTGTGGAGTATATATGAAGCACTTCACGGCACATCACATCAAGCGAACTTTGATACAACTTTCGACTCCGCTCGAAGAAAGAAGACACAAGCTCATGATGCTACATGCCATGCTTTCCTCGGAATATAAGCATCTGTGCTTCAGAAACTTCCAAGCGCCCAGAGCCATAGAATCTGCTGTTCGTTCTCTTATCTTCAACCAGTCGAATGCGTCACGAGAACATGCAATGATCTTCACCTATTTTGATTCCGATCTGCATTGCAGAATCATGTCGAGGAAGATCCAGATAGCAAGCGATTGAGATATTTCTATGCTGCCAACAATGGCCAAAACACGTCGACTCCTCTTCACGATTATCAAAGAAGATGAATACTGGACGGTGGCTTAATTCCATTCTGGTGCAGTTTGTGTAATGGCAAAAGACTGGTAGGACTAGAGAACATGAATAGTCGTGTAGATGCTTAGATAGATGCTTCGTAGAGAATGATGCGTTGGGGCTGAACGAGCAAGGCACCAGGGAGTTTACATATCCCTGACAAACAACCGAATCTACACCAACTGCTGTGAATCCATATTTAACTATCCTGCCGCATATATCCTCGCAACTCGATGCTTTCGAGCCATCATCCTGCGCATTTTGAAGCCATGCGACACACAACTCGACATGCCCCGAACGACGTACAGTTTAAGCGAGACAGCAACAATAGCACAAGACATGAAGATCGTCTCAGACAATTTCGGTACCTGAACCATACAAATGCAAGATAAGTAAAGAAGCAGAGCACAGCGACAGGGTTATTCATACATGGTCTGCAGCAAGCTTATAGGACGAAAAGGGCCGGCTGGTAGACTCATATTCGACTTATGTGCGTTACCGGACAGCACGAGTTCAATCCAGCTCGCAATGTATGTCCTTTCCGATCTAGAGACGACCATGTAGCTTTTGGCATGCGCATTTGAGCGAGACGGTAGCGCAGAACAACATCCGTTGTCACCCACCATATTTTGAGCTGCACGTAGAAGTAAGGCTGTGAGGGAAGAAGTTGGATCGCGGTTGCGGGAGGATTTATACTTGATTTGCAGGAGTGCCAAGCCTAGTATAGAGTTGCAGTTGGACCTTCCCAGGACAATGACATGAGATGCGCGATCTGTGGTCAGATTTCAGAGCATGAGTGTTTGAACATGGCCTCGACGTGTCGAATTTTCTTGCTGTTTTGGTCCGAGAGGGCCACGCAGAGACAGGAGTTGAGAAGCAGCTGCTTTCCGAGTTTGACGAAATGAATGGTTATATGGAGAGAACCCCACAAGCATTAGTGAAGCTATTTATACGTACGCTGTAGCACTTCTTAGATCCAAAGGATAATGCTATTAGACATGTGTTTAGCATCAAACTCAAGAACCTTGATGTGCGTCACGAAGTGCCCAGCTCATGACACGGTCTTCCGGATGCAAGATTTGACATGTTCTTGATCAAGAGGGAATTTGGAGAACACAACAGGCACAACATGACCAGTTCTGGTACACATTTTGGATTTGGAGCCGACAATTGAAGTAGCGAGAAAGGGAAATGAAGGGCGGAGTTATGGATATTTATACTCGGCCTAGAGCTGCAGTTTCTCCCGGAAATGGGTTTGACTGCGCGTTTGTGTTGGTGGTGAAAAGCATAGCGATATGACTCTGCTTGCATCATTGCCCGCGAGAAGTGGTAGTCTTGGCACGTCAAGAGATAGTCGATGATGGCCCATAAGGCTGGGTCAATTTGGCAGACCTGCATCAAGGCATTATCGCGAGGTCTTAGCCTGGACTTCAGAATCTTCATGCGACACCGGTGCATATCATCAGGTTTTCTGGAACCAATGACTCGCGTTGGATGGTCCCGCCCCAAGGCATCATTCGTCCATGTTCTGGGGGTTGGGATAAAGGCGGCAAATCCATGAGGCATGATTGGTCTTTGACAGAAAGGAAATCGACAACCTACGCTCTTCTCTCCAACGACAAGGGCATGGGGTTAGTGCATGAGTCACGACTTACGGCCTGCCTGGGATGCAGGGTACACGGCACTGACGAGTGAACATGCTGGCTGGGCTCATGCGGAGCAAGTCCCGACTGGACGAGCACATGTAGTCGTTACAGCTATAGCACTGCAATTGCAAGGTGTGGCATTAACATTTGGTTTCCATTACTATGGTATGGAGTATGTGTAAACTTACATTTCGAATGAAGAGAACTCGATCCCGATCGAAACGGTATTTGTCGTCGGCCGTCGTGGAATGATGAGGGTATTGCAAGCCGCAGTCTCCGAAAACGCCTGCTCGGTGATCAATGAGTCGCCAAAAAGGGATGAAGGAAATAGAAGGCCAAATTGTTCACTCCATGCTCCTAGCCAGTGCCCAGAGACTGTCCAGCTTGCTTCTGGCCAGCAGCTCACGAGCCTCACCAGCCGTCTGGCACATCTTCGAGGCCCACTTTCGGAAGGAGTGTTGCTTCACTTCACCCTCGAAGATCAAGGTGCACTTGTTGTGAGTGTGATCCTTCAAGTTGCCCAGATCATCGGTAGCATGCAACCAGCGTGGTTCTGATACTTGCTTCTCCGCCTGTATCTCCGTGGGCAAGCCGTTCTCCTGCCACTTGATGCGTTGCAGCATGAGCTTCTTGTACTTGTTGACTGAGAAAGCGCCTCCTTCGATGATGACGAGGTTGAGGTCGGGGTTGAAAATGGTGACACCCTGAACCCCAAGCTGCTTTGCGTTTTGATCGATCTGATATCGATGCTTGCCGTAAGCGAGGGTGTTGATCCTGAAGACGCACATGTAGATGCCTTTTTGTTGATCTTTCTGCTGGTTGGCCGCAATCTTGGCGTGTTGTTCCTCCTTGGTAAGCTTGCGAGCATGATTTGCGTTGACGTGGTCGTCGTGCCGTTGCTGAATCTGTGACTCTACAAGCATCTCGACAGCTGTGGGATCTGCAATAGCCTGCTCACCCATGACTCGCATCATGTTTCCGCGCTTGACCTTGGGTGGTGGGGGTGGCTCCAGACCGAGTCGGATCTTGGCCTGATGTTCCTTGAGGTCAGCTGCACGTCGCATGCGCCGCAGCTTCTGCTGCTCCTTGGTTGTGAGGTACATGGGCTTGACTTCGACCAATCGCTGATCCTGCGGCGCCTTGAGGAGAGGAGGGTGTTGGACGTATATGGTGATGATGGAGTCTTCACTGTCGATCTTGACCTTGTCGGGCTGGTCGATGCATTCGTATGTTTTTTCGCCCAAGACGCCCTCATCCCACCATTCTATGTCGGGAGGCTGCTGTACGAGGAAGCCGCGCTCACTATTCTCATCAAGGCCAGCTCGTCGCGCTTGCTGTGCCAGCATCTTCTTGATTTGCTCCAGCCGGCTCTGTGCTCGCAATTTTGATGCTTGATCGAGGTACTTGCCATGCTCGTTGAATACAATCGCTCTCGGTACGCGACCTCGAACCTGGCCGGCAGACTTTGGGTCGAAGTAGGGGTTCTCCGGCTCTTCATCTTGCTGCTGCTTTTGCTTTCCGGCGCCGGCCTTGGACTTGACTTCGACTGCGGGAGTTTCCGAAGCGCGATTGCCTTGAGTGGTTGGGAATCTCGGTGCTGTCGAGCCTGGAGTCGTGGCGGTGGGTGCGCCCCTTCCTCCTTTGAGGGCCTCCACCCTTGCTTTCAGAGCCGCCATCCTGTCCACAGCGCTCTCTGGAGGTGCCGGAGCCGCCGATGACGATGGTGCTGACACGCCATTTGTACTGCTTGCTGCCTGCCTCGCAGCAATTTTGGCTTTGATCTCCTCGGCCTTTGCTTTTGCAGCAGCGAGCGCATCTGCGGCCTTTGGGCGCTTCGCATCGCCATTAGGTCCCTGGCCTTCGGGGAACGGGCGCTTCTCAGCGACCATGGTGATGCGCTCGTGATGCAGTCTTGGTGATCGAGTCGACGGACTTTGCACGGGGGTGAAGGATTGCGCTGGGCGTTGGCAGTGCTGGCGATGTACTCTTTCACCGCATCCAGTATGTCGAGATACGGCACTTTATATAAACCGCAAGGCAGAAGTGATGCGGTTGATGTGGATGTGCGAAAGAGGAAAGAGTGTGGTGATGCGGAGTGACGCTGCAGAAGGCACGCGTTGTCGCAGAAAGCGTCTGTGCGTCGCTGGCGTCCGAAAAAAAGTCCCCGCAAAAAGTTCGAGCTTCCGTCGTTGCCTATGCTGAACGCCTCTGCGCGCGAATTGACCGACACAGCAGGCGCATTCAAGCCCTGATACCACGCCGCCAACATGAATACACACCAGCCTACCTCGGCGGCGATACAGAGCGTCGAGTTCGGCTTCCTCTCTACCCAAGATGTCCGCACGCTCTCGGTGAAGCGCATCACGAACCCGACAACCTTCGACTCTCTTCTGCACCCAGTCGCCGGCGGTCTGCACGATGGCGCATTGGGTGCCTTTCTCGATAACCCGTGAGCCTTATCAAAGTCTATTTAAGGTATCCTGTGCTAAGAAATACCATAGCTGCTTAACATGTGGTCTCACAACACAACTTGGCTGTCCTGGCCACTGCGGTCACATCGAGCTGCCCGTGCCAGTATACAACCTCACATTCATCGACCAGCTGCTGCGCCTGCTTCGCGGCAAGTGCGTCTACTGCCACCACTTCAGGACGGCTCGCGTAACCATCAACGAATACGTCTCGAGATTGCGCTTGATACGATGCGGTTTGGTACAGGAAGCCAACGAGATGCACGAGCACATCGACGCCAGCAAGGGCAAGACGCGCAAGACAAACATCGAGGACTCAGAGTCTGACGACGACAACGAGGACATCATCAGCCAGCGGAATAACTACGTAAAGAGGTGCATGAAGCGCGCTGGCATTGGCAAGCACGATGTCAGGTCGTTTACCGAGAAGAATGACGCCATCTCGGAGGCGCGGCGACAAGTAATCAAGGAGTTTTACGCGCAGTTGGTGGTGGGCAAGAAGTGCAAAAACTGCCAAGGCGTAAACCCGACCTATCGAAAGGATCGAGGAATCAAGATGTTTCGCAGGAATTTGAGCGCCAAGGAGAAGGCGCAAATGGCACAGGCGGAGAAGCGCATGCAAAACCCTCTGGACATTCTTGCGGCGCGAGAGGCAAAGGCGCAGAAACAGCAGGTCCATGCGGACGAGGGTCTGGCCGACATGTCAGACGAAGACGAAGACGAAGGAATCGGCATTGACATGGACATGGATGACGGCTCGCTCGTAGCGAACGAAGCGCGAACCGGACAGAAATCGCGAACAGCAATCGATGCGGCAGACAGCTCGCAGGAGTACATAACCGCCGCAGAGGTCCGAGCGGCCATGACACTGTTGTTCGAGAACGAATCGGACATGATGCGGCTGTTGTACAGCCCATATAGCTCGAAATCGCTCGTCGGCGTGAGCGCGGATATGTTCTTCGCAGAAGCAGTTGTTGTGCCGCCCAATAGGTATCGCATGGAAGACAAGACCGGAGACTCGATTGCGGAATCGCCCAAGAACAATCTCTACAAAGGCATATTGAATGCGTGCGATGCGATGCGCCAGATCAGCAACGAGATGAAAGGTCAGGAGAACGAACTCGGATACCGACGGCGCAACTTCGACGACCTACAGACGCAATGGGTGAATCTCCAGGGTGCTGTCAATGCGCTCATCGATCGCGATGCAAACCCTGTGCAAGGTCGAAATGGCATTGCGGCTGCAGACGGCATCAAGCAACAGCTCGAAAAGAAGGAAGGTCTCTTCCGCAAGAACATGATGGGCAAGCGTGTCAATTTCGCAGCACGTAGTGTCATCTCACCGGATCCCAACATCGAAACCAATGAGATCGGTGTGCCGCCTGTCTTCGCGATGAAGTTGACCTACCCCGAGCCTGTCACCAACCACAACTTTTACGACCTCAAAGAAGCCGTGCTCAATGGCCCTGACAAATGGCCTGGTGCAGTCGCAGTTGAGAACGAAGCCGGCCAAGTCGTTGCGCTGCGGAAAAAAAACTACGAAGAACGGTTAGCAATCGCGAACCAGCTCCTCGCCCCATCAAATTCGTACGCGAACGGCTCCAAGAACAAGAAGGTCCATCGTCACCTGAACAATGGCGATGTTGTGATCATGAATCGTCAACCAACACTACATAAACCTTCTATGATGGCCCACAGAGCTCGTGTTTTGCCTGGCGAGAAGACGATTCGCATGCATTACGCCAACTGTAATACCTACAATGCCGATTTCGATGGTGACGAGATGAATATGCATTTCCCTCAGAACGAGCTGGCTCGAGCTGAAGCGATGACCGTGGCGGACACAGATCATCAGTATCTTTCCGCAACGGCTGGAAAGCCCCTGCGTGGTCTGATTCAGGACCATATCTCTATGGGCGTCTGGATTACCAACAAGGATACGTTCTTCACGCGAGAAGAGTACCACCAGCTGCTCTACTCTTGCCTTCGACCTGAGGATGGACACACTACTTCTGGTAGACTGGAGACGGTCGACCCGGCGATATGGAAGCCCAGGCCGCTTTGGACTGGCAAGCAGATCTTCACTACTGTGCTGAAGAACATAAAACCCGCCGAATACCAGGATCTAACATTGAACTCCAAATCCTCCACTAACGGCAAGCTTTGGGGGCCTAACAGCGAAGAGAACACAGTCATTATTAAAGACGGTCACCTTCTGTGCGGTATCATGGACAAGAGTCAGATCGGTCCCGCTGGAGGAGGTTTTATCAACGGCATCTACGAAGCATACGGCGAGACCATAGCTGGGCGAGCTTTGAGTATTATTGGCCGACTGCTCACCAAGCTGCTTCACATGCGCGCATTCTCTTGTGGTGTAGAGGATCTCATTCTTACCGAAGAGGGCGACAAGGCTCGTATCGAAGAGCTCACCAAGGCGCAACAGGTTGGCTTCGAGGTGGCTTCTACATATGTTACCATGGACTCAAGCAAGATTGATTCGACAAACCCCGAATTGCGGAGACGACTGGAAGCTGTTCTGCGCGATGATTCGAAACAACAGGGACTCGACATGCTCACGAATACTGCCAACGGCAAGATTTCGTCAGCAGTTACCGCTGCATGTCTACCAGGAAAGCTCATTAAGCCTTTCCCGAAGAATCAAATGCAGGCCATGACAGGCTCAGGAGCCAAGGGCAGCATGGTTAACGCCAACCAGATTTCGTGTAATCTTGGTCAACAGGTTCTTGAAGGTCGCCGTGTCCCTATCATGGTTAGCGGAAAGACTCTGCCATGCTTCAAGCCGTTCGAGACGAGCGTCCGGGCTGGTGGATACATTGTCAACCGCTTCTTGACGGGAATCCGACCGCAGGAGTACTACTTTCATATGATGGCTGGTCGTGAAGGTCTTATCGATACCGCCGTCAAGACCTCTCGTTCCGGTTACCTACAGCGATGTATCGTCAAGGGCATGGAAGGTCTACACGTCGAATACGATACGTCTGTTCGCGACTCCGATGGTACCATGGTTCAATTCTTGTACGGAGAAGATGGTCTCGACACGACCAAACAAAAGTACCTCAATGACTTCAAGTTCCAAGCTCAGAACTTCCTCTCATTAGCGCAGGCTTTGCAGACACAGGAGGCTTTCGCCCAGGTTTTCAGTCCAGAGGCATCCGAGCACAACAAGAAGGCTGCAAAGAAGGCACGAAAGGGCGATGTGGCCGCCATGGACCCAGCTCTTGCTATCTACACGCCATCGCGGCACAGCGGAAGCACATCAGAAAAGTTCCTGCAGGCAAAGAGGGAATACTGCGAGTCGAACCCAGACAAGCTACTCAAGAACAAGAAGAAAGACCCAGAGGGCGAGATTCTCAAGAAAAGCTTCGAGCAGATGCTCGATCTCAAGTATCTTCGATGCCTGGTCGAGCCTGGCGAGGCTGTTGGTGTTGTTGCAGGTCAATCTATTGGTGAGCCTTCGACGCAAATGACGCTGAACACTTTCCATTTGGCAGGTCACGCTGCAAAGAACGTCACGCTCGGTATTCCACGTCTTCGAGAAATTGTCATGACCGCAAGTGCAAAGATTTCCACGCCTGGCATGCAACTGTACCCACATTCCGAGTTGACGAAGGAAGAGAACGACCGATTCGCGAAGAGTATTACGCGCTTACCTTTATCTGCTGTCTTAGACAAGGTTACCGTCACCGAGTCAACCGGAGAGGGGTTGCAGTTCAGTCAAGCACGAACGTACAAGGTGCGGCTGGACTTCTACCCAGCCAAGGAGTATACACAGGAGTATGCTATCAAGGTCCGTGACGTAGCCGAGTCGATCGAGCAGAAGTTCTGTCCAAGACTGCAGAAGTCAATCCGCGCCGATCTCAAGAAGAAGGGCGAGAATAAGACGTTATCGACTGCTGCCAGCACCGGCGCTGTTCCCACCATCGGCGAGTCAGCAGGACAGATCGAGCAACAAACTGCCCATGAGGCCGACGAGGCAGTGGTCGCCGACAAAGAAGGCGGTCTTGATGATGATGACAGCGACGACGGTGAGGGCGAAGGAGACGCTACGCACGCTAAACAGCGCGGTCGTCGCGAGGACAGCGTTGGCTACGAAGAGCCTGAGGAGGTAGAGCAAGCCATCAACGACGCTCTGGATCGCGATGAGGCCTCGTCAGACGACGAGACCTACGGCGGCAGCCCCAAGCCCTCTCGCGCCAACTCGCCTGAGCCTGACTCCGATGCAGATGATGAGACCTTGGTCGTACCTACAGATGAAGCCTCAGACGTGCGCAAAGACCGCATCAGGAATGCCAACAAAGACATTTTCGACTTCGTCTTCGACGACCGCAAGGGCGCGTACTGCGAAATCACATTCGAGTACAGCGCTTCGACCCCAAAGCTTCTTATGCTGCACCACGTCGAATCCGCAGCGGATTTTGCAACCATCCACGTCATCCCCGGTATTTCCTCCGCCGTATACGCAACCGGCAAAGACGTCGGCGAACCCGTCATCCTCACCGAAGGCTCCAGCCTCCTCGCCATGCGCGAATACAGCCACATTATCGACGTAAACCGCATCTTCACCAACGACATCGTCGCCATGCTCCAACTCTACGGCGTCGAAGCATGTCGCGCCACCATCGTGCGTGAAATGCACGCCGTCTTCTCAGGTCATGGTATCAGCGTCGACTTGCGCCATCTTAATCTCATCGCCGACACGATGACCAAGGGCGGTGGCTTCACGCCGTTCAATCGTATTGGCCTCAAGGGAAATGTTAGTCCGTTCATGAAGATGAGCTTTGAGACGACGGTCGGGTTTTTGAAGGATGCGGTGCTGGAGCGCGATTGGGATAATCTGGATAATCCGAGCGCCCGGATTGTGGTGGGAAGATTGGGCAAGTTGGGCACAGGCGCGTTTGATGTGCTTGCGCCGGTCAGAATACGAGATCCGCTCAAAGAAAGTGTGGAAGAGGTGAATGGGGTGTTGAACGGTGTGGAAGAGGATGCGGATGTGGAGATGGAGGATGTCGAGTAAATGGGTCTTCATCAACGGCGTTTCGTTGGCATGAATCTGGCGTTTCAAAGCGGATGGGTATGGCATGGGATGTACAACCTAAAGTTGTTTTCGCGTTTGTAAAAGTGTTATGACAGCTTCAATGAAAATGCTCCCACCTAAGATATGTACCTGCCTGCGACAGTGAAAATCAGCATGCATACACGATCGAGAGCGCGGGTGTCGCCACGAGCTGCTCCATGCTCTTCGCGCCAATGTCGCTCTCAAAAATCCTCTGATGTCGGGCTTGTGCGCCGGAGTCACGTATCTGTTGTAGTATAGACGAGTGCGTGCAACGGTCTGAGAGCTCACATGCTCGGAAAACCGTCCTACAGCTCACACACAATACAACGGCAACTTGGTCTACTCGCTTATTAGCATTTAGCTTAGGATTGCTTCTCTAAGCGATATTGCGTGTTAGCAGTTCACGATGGTGCTGCCGACTGGACGTCCTGCGACTCCACCACAATTTAACCCTTGTTTGAATAAAGTCAGCACTGAGTCTGAGGATGCTGAGCACGACTGAACTGCAGTAAGCAGTGTTTCAAGAATCTGACAAGATCAGCAGCGTCGACGTTGTGCAAGACCAGGATGTGCCGCGCGACATCAGCTTACGGCGTGCCCCGCAGTTGTGGTCACCGATTGGGTCCGCACCTGCACAATTGTTGGGTCATCGATTGGAAGCACTTGAGCACTCACTGGTATGTGGCGTGGGTTTCGGACGAAGATAAAGGCAATACTGTTGGTCGCGTTACTTGCAGGCGAAGGTCTGTAGGTTTGTTGGGCATGATGATAATTGTGTGGGAGCCTAGAAATGGTAAGGGGTAATTGATTGGTTGAATTGATGGGCAATGTTGGTGGATGGTGTCCGGTGTTCGAGCTGCATCCTAAACGGGATGCCTTGCATAATTGCCGCGCGGCTATGGTACTGCGTGCGGAGTCCGTGGATAGCGCATGCTAGCAACAAGTTGCCAAGCACACTCCTCCTCGTAACTGAGCCGCAACTGCAGGAGTTGATCGCGTGATACACTGGGCGTGTTAACGTATCCTGTATCTGCTCGGTCGAGTCAGTATGGCCGGTCGTATCATATTGTACGACAGTAAAGTCATTCGTTTAGGTGCAAGATGATGACTGGCTGGACGGAAACAAAGTTGTACCGAAGTCCGGATGCGTGAGAATGCTTCGGCAGAGCAGTTGCTGTAATGTGATGGTAGACCTCAAATTGATCCAAGGCAGGCTTATATTCCAAGTTCAATGGTTGAGGTGAGGCTGAGAGTGCAAGCGATTGTGCCAAGCTCCAGCATGTGTTGATTGTTAAGAAGAGGTCCGTGTCGGTCAGCCTATACGACAATTGTACGAAGTCCGTAGCGCCATCGAAGGAACCTAATGAACGAAGTCCGTAAATACTCTACGCACCAAGTTGCTGTTGCTCCTTGCTCATTCTTCCACCTTCAGCATGGGCCTCGATGAATGTGCATTGACGACCGCCGGCAATTGAGGATTCTGGGGATCTGACATTCTCCTAGTACCTACTTGTCTGGAGCAAGAAACGTTAGCATGGCGATTGATGAATGGAGAGGAAACAAGGGAGTACATGTACTTCGATATAGGACTCGATCACCATCGTGTGAAGAAGTGAAGAAAATTTGAGAATCGAAATGTCAGATAATGGTTTTAGATGCGGTGATTGTCATTTGTTGGCTTGCGAAATCGATACATGCCATGATACAGATGGCTTGAGGCTCTTGTTTGAGTTTGCGCACATGATGTAAATTCCGACGCGTTATGGTGTAAGGATTGGAGGGCTAAGACCAAGCCTGTGTGACCAGCAATGAGGGGGTTTGAAGTATTCGGCATGTCCGAGTGTTGTACACTTCGAGGACCAAGTGTGAGCGCATTCGGAGCCGCCACTGTAATAGCTGCTGTAACCGGACATTGCGCCTGCCAATTTGGGCCAAACCTCCGTGAGCTGAGTGGAAAAAACCCAATAGAGAACCCAAAAGAAACTGAAGGGGCGAACACTGCGAGGTGTATATATGGGTTAAGCTGCCTCTAGCAAATGTAGAAACGGTATACGTGATGTTATGCCAGCCGATTTGCGGCCCTATGATCGCTGGTCTGGTGAGTTGCGGCAACCCAGCTTTCTTATAGTCGATCTGATTCAAACAGCCACGGAACCATGCGCTTCTCAGCCTGGACTTTCCTCCATAGTGTGAGGATGATAGCAGTGCTAGCTCTCAATGACGTTCTTCCATGTCTTCCTCTGCTGGAGATCTAAAATTTGACGGGTGGTATCAAGTATCGTGACTTCTGGGGATCGTAAGTATGTGATTCCTAATATCGACGCCAAAAGATACATGTCGAACGAGTCAAGAGTCGGGTCATCGAGCTGGTTATGGCGGTGTGGAATTCCATCGATGCGGATGCGACCTGCGAGTCGTGGAAATTGGCCGACAATGTATTCTGCAATCTTGGAACCTGGAGGCATTATCCCAGCCGATATAACGAAACGCTTGTTGGCGGCTTGGGGAACGAACAATGCCCGTATAGTGGAAGTGGCAAGATCCTGATTGTTAACTCAATTTAGCTTGAACCACTTGAGGAGCATGACGGCTTACTCGAACGTCGAGAAAATGGTCCACCCCGTACGGTGACATCTCTGTCCTTTCTGGTGGCTCATTTGAGCATATATCCCATATTCTACGATTAGCCACCGATAGATCTGTGGATGTTTCCAAAGGAAAAATGGTAGGTCCGTACACTTCTGGGACGGTCACGTAGGTAATAGCGAATCTGCCACCAGACTTCCGCACCCAGCCAGTGACGGAATCATAGACGATGTTATCGCTAGCCTGACTCGTTGCCAGAACGTACGTGGTATCAGTAGTAGTAGCACTGGCTTGTCCATCCAGGAGCCGCGCAGAGCCTCTGCCATTGTCGGGGCCAACGAGCCATCGCGCGAAAGGAGTGAGCGAGGTAACTATCACAACTCTCGTAACGGAGCGAGCGGTCTCCTGAACGGATCCTAGAAGACTTAGGATTATGTCAATCTCGAGATTGATGAACCTCGCAAGGCAATCAGCCCGATCGGAAGAGCTGGACACGAGGGTGTGTACGACAGCAGTGAAGGGCTCAGCTGTACCGCAGAGAACGCCATCGAACACTCCTGGTACCGATAAATCCTGTCCAGGCAACAGGGAGACGTCAAACGAAGCTGCGATGCCCTGTTGGTAACGCTGCTGGAGAACGGCCGCCGCTTCTCGAGACCCCACTACAGCGCGGACTGAGACGGAGGAGGAGGAAAGTAACTGGGCAAGGACGTGAGAACCGATCAAGCCATCAGCGCCTGTCAAAATAACCCGCGTCTTGGCCATGTTTCGAAGCTAGTATCGTTGAAGTCGAACGGAGTCCGAAGGCAGGTTGAGTTGCGAAGAATTCTCGCTTGAGGGGTCGGACGCCTATAGAAGTTCCGTTTCGAGCGCACACTTCCACAGGTGTTGTGCTTCGGGCAGTACCCAGATACCCAGCCTTGGAAGCCAAAATGTTCGTTACAGCCCTGTTCGATAAGCGCAAGCACAGGCTCTGGATCGAGTTCTGAACGCCCATTCCAGGATAGCAGCCTCACATTTGGTACTGACGTGTCGACGAATTCAGCTGCCAATGAAATGATGAAGCCCTGGACACCAACTCAGGAGTAGCGGGCTCCATAAATGGCTATCAATTGTCCTTGTGCGATCACACTGGCTTGCCGACCTCCTTCACAGCCTCCTCAGATGCAGAGAGCGCCAGCCAATCATGCAGTAAGAGGTAGTGATGGACAAAGCTATGCAGGCAGCAGGCCTCCGAACTGTGCCAACAGATGCAACAGCTGGAAACCCGCAGATTAGTCAAGAAGGCTGTGAACAAGATGTCGAAGGCATCCTCTATCGAGAAAGGCACTTTTACTTACCTTTCAAAGTCCGTGTGACCTTCGCAGTCGTCAGTCCCATGTGAGAGTCAGCAATACCTAGGTACTGCGAGAAAGGGATTGCCTTGCTAAGACAGCTTTCCCTGCTTTCACTACCGCCCAAGTTCTATGCGGCATAGTGGCACAAATTGCTTGGCCTTGACTCAAGCTACCTCTTCTCACCCTCGGGCGTGATCAACAGGCGCCTCATATTGCACTATACAACTCGCAAGCAGAAGCGCGCCTCTGATTAGCGAGCTTCGGCAGCGGCTCTGGGCGGCTTTGTCGGCAGCACGCGGAGATACTGAGCGTTTTTCTGTCAATTGTAAAGGATTTCTTCTACAGTGGCGTTGGCAGAAGCGTTGTCATCCTTTATGGTCAAAGTCTTCGAGGCTCAATCTAATTGACTATGCCATGGTGCTATCGAGCCTTATCTGGCAGCTCACCATATCTGGATCTGTCGACCAGAGCTTCATGACTGTCACAAACCGTCATGATGGACGATCAGCGTATGGTTAGACGACTTTCGAGGGCATGAAGGTTCATTTGTCCGTGGACGATCACGGAGCACAGACATAGCGTTGCCAGATGGAGAGAAACGCAACTGCATCTCATGTGGTAAGCCTCGTCGGGGGCCGAAACATATTAGTTGCAGCTATCGGTTGAACGCCACCGCGGCTCACAGTTGTGCGCTCAAGGGTCGGTCGCACGCGGGCTGCGGGAATGCTGACAACGCCCGAAACGTGGCTGCTGCTAGGAATGTCTAGATGTGGAGTCGATGCTTGGGACGAATCTTGACTGCTGATTGTAGACTTGTAGAAGCGCATAAAGTGTGAATAGAGGTATAAGGTCGTGTTCTTGATGTAGACGCCAAGTTTTGTAACCGCGATGATGCTGGTGGTTTTCAGGGAAAGCACCGAGCTTGTGCTAACTAAATTCGTCCACCTTCACTACTCACGCTCCATGGCAGGAGACACCCGGAGCCGTTCCGGAAGCGCTGCTAGAGTGCATGCCCGAACTTGAGGCTCGTTGTAGTCATAGCGTGGTAATGGAAATGGAAACTGGTGGCTTGAATGCGCCAGTGATGTAGCTTGGAACTACCACAATACTACTGCAGGTCAGCATCGGAACCTGCTGCAAGCATCACATATTTGGCCTGGTGAATAGCAAGATTGCTGGGGCGTAGCAAGGAGAAAGTGAACCACCCTGGCTCGGGATTACTCATGGTACTTCATAATGCTGGCAGGAAGTGCCACGCTGTCTATGCTATTATAGTACAAAGCTTGGAAGAGCTTTTGAAGTACCATGAACTAGGCTGTCGTCCACCACTTTTCGCCATCTTTACCGACTTACTCGAGTAACGACGCTTGATTCGTGTAGAGCACATCAACGACGTTGCTCAGCTTCTCGATAGTCTCCAGCGCCGCATCATAACCTTGGTCGCGTTCGGACTCATCGTAAACGAGTAGGCATCCAGCACCCTGATCCAGGACTCCAATAATGATCTTGTCGAGGATCATCTGTGAGAGCTTGCGCTCAACCTGGACCGTGTCCAACCCAACCATCTTAGCGACATGGTCGATCTCTACCCTGCTGAAGGGCTCGATCACCTTGATCAAGTTCTGTTCCAACATGTTGTCGTATAGGCGTCGGAGATGGCTCGTGATGAAGCGATCACTTCCCAGCTGCTGTCGGTATTCGGTCAACGCGGTCTCGTACTCCTCCAGACTGCGATTTGTGTGTGCCCGGGCAACGGCCTTCATAGCATCTAGCCGCTTCCCCGCATACTTGATTGCATGCTTCGAGCCCATGAGCGACGAAACATCGTCTCCCAGATTGAGCATGATCTTGCAGAGTAGCATGTATTGCAGTGCTGACGTTGCCTTTTGCTCCTCGTCTTGCGAATGATAGCCCTCCATAGCCTCGATGAAATATGAGAAGGCTGTGTTGAAGTCACCATCCTCCGCATGCAACATTCCACTCTGCATGTCCAGGCCGGCCTGTAGTAGCGGTGGGGTATAGACTGACGCGGCCGACGTTCGTGCGGAAGTAAGAGCGGCGCGTCCCTTTGGCACGTTGCCTAGCGCATGGTAGACCCTTGACTCCAACAGCTGCACTTCCACTAGGACCAACTTGTCGTCCAAACGCTTGAGCTCTTTCAGTAAGCTGTTGATGAGACTGAGAGCTTCATAGTAGGACTGCTTTGCCATGTAAAGTGAGACAAGGCGTGTCTCCAGGTTCTGTCGCAGGAATCCTCTTCGCTCTGAGACAGCCCATTCTATGCATGACTTGGTGACGGATATTTGTGTGTCGGTGGTGTTGGGGATAGTGGTGAAGAGCTCAAGCAACTGCCGTACTACATCGTGTTAGCCGAAGTCGTATATACCACGCATGCTGGTCTGACCACGTACCAAGCTTCGATGTCTTCGCTTTCGCAAACGAGGACAGCACTGACCGAGCCTGCTTGACGAGCTCTGCTAGCGCATCCACCCGCTTCTGATCCCGGTACAGCTCTCCAAGTCCGATGAGCGCGGCCTCGTAGCTCTTGATGGCATTCTCGTTTGAGCCTGGGTCTGTTGATAGCACTTCTTTGTAGATCTCCTCGGCTTTGGTGGGTTCCGACTTTGCGAGCTTCTGCGCCTCCGCTATCCGCTTGCTCGTGTCCGCGACCGCCATGGCGAGACCTTTAGATCGTAGGATGGTGGCGATGTTGTGGGGGTAGCGGATGCTCGAAGGTACGTTGAGTGGGTTTGGCGGTTGTGGTCGTTCTGAGCTGGGCGGCGATGATGCGACCGGAGCTCACAAGCTCATTGAGAAGGCGGCGTAGCGGCGAATAGATTGTCCGTTCCGGCTTAGTCACCCCCGCCGACTCTGATACCTACCAAGAGCAGTGCTGAACACAATCGATTCAAGCAGGTCTTCGATGGTAAATATCAAAAGACCATTCTTTATTATACATTTGGTAGAAGCACTCGTTATTACCTTCTTGGTATGGGTACGGCAATACTTGGACAGTGATGTTGGAGCACTCTCAAAGTGCTGCCATGGCAACGACGTCTAAGGCAGGATTCACGCTTTACATAGCACGCGACGCGCGACGGAAGAGCACCACGACTCCACCACCGCTTCACTTCTCGAAGAGGAATCATTTATTGGAGCTGTATTTTTTACTTGTGCTGTACGTGCAGAGACAGTTCTTGCACTGCATCCTTGCTGCCCCGGTGATGAGGGCTGAGCTGGCAGACGCGCCCGAGCTTCTCAGCCAATGAGATCATCAGTGTGGGCCTGTGCCTTCCGTAAACAAACACACCCTGCAACCTTACAAAACAGTCCACTCCTCCCGCCTCCATCATCACATACTCCCACAATCACGATATCACGAATTGTTATATACCCCTGCGCGCTGGACCGCTAAAGCTATCCAACATTCGCACACAAAATCTTGCACAGTACGATTGGCACATCGCGCCCAATTGACCACCCACTGCGCATTCCGATACCACTATTTTGGGAACTACTACCAGCGCTCCACACCACACACAATGCCTTCGGTTGACAGGGAAGACTCTCGTGACCGGGAGCTGGTCCGCCACTCGCATTCTTTCTCATCGATTCCAATGTATGTCTTCCGTCCCAAGCGCCGCTGGGTGTCAACACGCGTCAAAGATAAGACTGACACGGCATGTTAGGTGGGATAGCTCAGATCCAGAGCGGGCACCTCCGCCACTGCCGATGAACCCGGGCTCGCCGAACCTCACGACTCGACCAAACACATCCGCCATGATTATGCAGGCAGCCAAAGCGCTAGAAGAGAAGGCGCGAGAGAGTTTACCTGCAAGCTCATACACCACTAACCCCATGCCACAGAAGTCGCCCGAGCGGTCTCTGATCAAAGGCACACAACACAAGCGCATGCAGTCATTACAGCCCGGCAGCGTCCGAGACCTTCGCAGCTACCTCGACACACATCGTTCGCCGGAGCGGTCGCCGGAGCGGTCGCCAGAGCGACCAACAACACGAGGCAACACGCCAGCGCGCGACCTCGACAAGGACTACTTCAGCAAAGACCGTGAGACAAGTCCGTCACGGTATGGCACTCCAACGCCAGGGACGAAGCTAGAGTTTAGGGACACCTCATCAGTACGACCAAGTCACAGGGCGATCCTCGGCGAGAACACACCACCATCTGCGACTATGATGGCTCTACAGACAATGACTATTCCTCCACACATTCTTGATCCTCCACTGCAGAATGTCACCAATTCTCCGACGCGTACGCCTCAGCCCTCCTCGCAACCTGCGTCGCAAAATGCACCGCAGAATCTGGACAACATCTCGACTCAATTACTGAGCATCAACTCCATTGTCTCGAGCTTGCAGAAGGACATGTCGCAATTGAGCCGTCGAAGCAAGGACAACGCGACGGACCTGATTAGCCTCAAAGAAGCAACCAATTCACGAGACGAGGACATCCGCAAGTCGCTCAAGGACCTCCTAAGCACTGTGGCGCAAAAGCAGAATCAGACACCCTCAACTGGTCTCGGAGACACATCTCGATCTAGCAGCTTGAATCTCCAGGATCCTCACATGACACCGACGAAGCAGTTCACTTTTCCGCGAATGCCCTCACCTAGTGGCTGGGCGGACGAGAGGATCGGAAGTCCCAATCCCTATTCGGTCGAAGGTGCAGCAAGCGTTGCGATGCTTGAGAAGATCATCCGCGAGATGGTCACGAAGGACGGCCAGGATCGCCTCATCGCGAGCCTTCAGAAGCTCGTTGACAAAGCCACCGGCGAAACGGCGAAGAAGGTCACGGAACTTGCAGAGTTTGTAAAGCAAGGCTCGACCGCTCAAGCTATGGCGAATGCCGCACCTCCCGGATCCGCTTCATTTCAACCATCACCTGGCTCTGGCGCCCTGACTCGAACAATATCAGAGGGTATTGCCCTCCACAAGGTCGCTGACGGCGGCAAACCATATACCAGCCCTAAGGCTGCAGACTTCGTCAGCGATGAGATGCTCAAGTTCCTCCGAAAGATCAAAGACAGCGTGGCCGAATCGGGTTGTGTCACAATGGCTACAAAGACGCTCGTTCAAGATCTTCGAGGCGAAGTCCTGGGGATGGGTCGTGAACTTGCTCGCAAGATCGAAGAAGCTGAGCAATCTCGTTCCTTGGAAGCGGGACCCGGGTCAACACAGGTCAGCCGTGATATCAACGGTATTGTCCAAGAAGGCTTGGCTGGTCTCAAGGACCACATGGATAAGGTCATGCGCGATAGAAGGCGACAGTCAATTTCATCTACGGTGACACGCAATACGGTGGACAGCAACGAAGTTTATGATGTTGTCAAGCATGCGCTAGCTGAGCGTGGACTCGACCAATACAGCGCCCAAGGTGCAGCACTCGACAAGGAAGCGATCATCAGCGCAGTTCGTGAAGCCTATGACAGCGTGGAGCTCAAGCCCAACGTTGAGATCCAGCAATTTGGCCTGGAACGAGAAGAGATTCTGCAGTGCTTGCGAGAAGGGTTGCAAGACTACAATGGGTCTGGCGCTGTCACCAAGGAAGATGTCGAATCTATTGTTCACGACTCCTTGCAGCAAATGCGATTGCCAGCACCCATCAACGAAGCTCACGAGATACGCGAAGAGGTCCTTGCAACGGTGCGCGAGTGTTTGGAAGATATCAAACCCGCCGTAGCTCAAGCCGAGAGATTGGAAGTTGAGATCTCCTCCGATGCCATCATCGACGCCGTGAAGGCAGCATTGGAAGCGAACAGGCCCCAGATCGAAGCTCAGAACACCGCCGTCATGCAGCGCCTTCAGGCTGTCGTCGATGACATGCACTCGGAATTCAAAGACTACTCCTCCGCCAGCGGTCGTGACACAGAGCAAGTGCTGGACGCATTGCGGGACGGTCTGAACAGTCTGCGCGCTGAGATCAACAGCTCGACCGACAAGACTCGAGATCTGTCAGATACGGATCATATCGTCGATCACATCACCGTGGAGCTTGAAAAGCTTCGTGAAGACGTACAAGGCTACGTTGCTGAGGGCCCTCGGGGCGATCAGGCATGGGCCCGTGGCGACATGGTTTCCTACATCAAGTCTGAGTTTGAGAATCTTCACGAGAAGCTGAGCTCCCAGTTCTTACCTGCCGTCAATCACAGGGAAGAGCTTCTCGCGGCGCTCAACGCTGGGTTTGATGAGATGAAGTCGCAGGTCGCTCTGCGTGGCGATAGCGAAGAAACCAACGAGGACATCAATGAAGCCATGAAGCACGAATTCGACCAGTTGAAGGAAGTCATCCTTGGCGACTCTGCAAGCCACAAAAATGACCTGCTCGAACAATTGCAGGCTGGTTTCGATGGTCTGCACACACTCGTTGGTGAGAGCCACACGCCAGCGACACAGACTGATGAGATGATGGTGGCGATGAAGGAAGAGTTTGAACACCTGCGCGAAACCATTGGTGGATCTCTGGTGAGATCTGGGGGTGCAGCTGACAGAGACGACATCATCGACTCCGTTCGCGAACTCATCGACAGCCTGCAATCTGCCCAAGAGTTGTCTTCGAAGGAGAACGCGAGCGCAATAGAGGCTCAACTAGAAGCATTCAAGGACTCGCTCGGTAACGCTTTGGTGCCCGCGGGAGGCAATGACAAGGCTGCTCTCCTAGAGACACTCAAGGCCGGACTCGAAGACATCAAGACCAACTCCAAATCATCTGGTGTCAACGAAGAGCTGCTGGAGGCATTGCGTGGGGAGCTTGAGCAGATCCGCCAGAGCGATGGAATCACGCGACAACACTCACGTGCAGACACCGAGGAGCTGCTAGAGGCAGTGAGACTAGGTCTCGATGACTTACGATCTCATCTTGAAAAGAGACTCGACAACCCCGATCACCACCTATCCGCCACTGGTGAGATTATCGATGCCATGAACGAAGGTCTCGAAGGTCTCCGCTCCGATGTTAGCAAATTTGTCGACAAGCCAGTGGATATGACTGTCTCCTACGAGATACTCGACACATTGAAGGAGGGCATTGCTAGCCTTCGCGAAGATATCCGCCATCTCAAGTCGTCTGGACACGCAACTGATATTGAGGATCGCGCTCCGCCTGCCGGCAATGAGGTCGTTCTCGCGGAAGATCCTAATTACACTCAAACAACATCTCGTGAAATCGTGGAGGAGTCTGCTGTGCCACATGACCAGCCACGCCACGACTTTGAGAGAATGGAGCTAATGTTGTCACAAATTCAGGGCAAGGTAGACTCTATGGATGCGAACATTCACACTGCCGGGCCCACGACATCTCACGAAGATTCTGCACCAGCCTCGGAATCGGCCATGAAGGAGGACCTCACAGCAATCGAAGAATTGTTGAAAGATGTCCAGGCCGCAGTGCTGCTTCTGCAAGAGCGCGATGCTTCGCCTCTGCTCCTTGACGGGATTGCGAGAAAAGATGACACAGATGCCATCGAAACTCTACTCGCGAACACCAAGGCCAAGATCGAGGAGATTGCCTTCCCGGATCCTGAGACCATGGTCACCAAGGAGAACTTGGATGACGTGGAACTAGTCGTTCGAACCACATCCGAGGCTCTGGATAACCTCGCCAAGAAGATCGAAGACGAGGGCGCGACCAAGGCTGATGTCACCATCGTCCAAATCATCGCTGACGACATCAAGCAAGCTTTGGACGAGATGCGAGCCGCAAAGCCAGACGATGAGGCTGATCCTAAGGCGACCAAGGCAGACGTCGACGCTGTTTCGTTGCTTGTCGACGATCTCAAAGTCAAGCTCGACGAACTGAAGCTTCCTGATCCCGAGACGCTACCGCTCAAGGCCGACGTTGAACAGCTCTTCGGTCTTATTCACGACTTCCGCGACAGCCATGACAAGTTGAAAGATACCTATGAGGAGGATATCATGAAGACGGCACAGAACTTTGATGCTCGTAGACTTGAGGCGGAAGACGTTCTGGATCGAATCGCAGATGTCAAGACAGCCCTGGACGACATGAAGCAGGAGATCATGACAAACCTAATTGAGGGCGGCCCCATGGAAAGTCTAAGAGAGTCGTTTAAGACGCTTGAAGACACTGTCGGAGCCAACAACGTGACCTCAGACGTAAAGGAACTCATGGAGACTATCTCACGCGAGTTTGAACGCGCCCATGGCTCCATTGAAGGTCTACAGAACGAACATACCGAGAAGACCACACTCCAGATGGAGAAGCATGACGAGATCAAGGATGCCATTGTCACCAGTTTCACTGAGAAGCTGGACGATAAGTTCAATGTTCTGATGGCTAAATACGACGATGCTCAGCTGTTGGCTGATGAGCAGGCGAGGGTCATGAAAGAGAAGTCGGAAGCACAGGAGCAGATGCTGGAAAGCACCAAAGCCATGGCTGATGAGCTTCGTCTGACGATCGACACCCTTGGTGCGTCTATTACTGGAATGAGCGATCGAGTCGAGGACTCGACTACGAAGTGGTCCACCGATTCGACCACTGTCATTGGCAAGATCGATGAAACTCTTGCGAAGTTCGAAGAGCAGAAGCTCGAGGACAAGACTGAGCACTCTCACACACGAGATGAAATCAAGAACATTGAGAACATCTTCGCAAACCTTCAGGACAACGTCACGGAGTATCATCCCAAGTTCATGGTCGCACTTCGAGAAATTGAAGCCCTCGTCAAGGCCCATTACGAACACGCGCAGAAGTCGAAGGAGGAATCGGATGAACGAGCCCGTGCATGGGACGAGGAGACCAAGGCTCGAGGCGAAGAGCTTCAGACGCACTTCGCCAATCTTCCGAAGCTTCTACCAGCGCCTACAGTTGAGGTTCACGAGAAGTACGACGATGCGCCCGTACAAGAGAAGCTCGACAAGCTCTTATCAATTGAGTCGCCGCCCAAATACGACGATGGGGCTGTTCAAGAAAAGCTCGACAAGCTCCTCAACCACGCCGACGAAGCCACCAAAGCGGCTGGGCATTTTGAACGACTCGACGAAATTCACGCTCAAGTCAAGGTCACTGCTGCTGAGGTGAGCGAGTTTGTTTCGAAGCAGACTCAGCTCATCACAGACGGCAACGAATCCAAGGAGCGTGAGGCAGAAGAGCTTGCGCTGCTTGTAGAGCGCAAGACTGTTCAAAAAGAGCAACTCGAGGCTGAGTTGGAGAACTTGAGGACCGAGAAAGCGACTCAGAAGGAGCAGCTCGACGCAGATGTTCAAGATCTCAAGGCTGAGAAGGACCGGGTCATGCAAGAGCTTAGGGAAATGAAGGACCGCGTGATGGCCGAGCTTAAGGAAGAGAAGGAACGCACAATGCTGGAGCTCCAAGAAGAAAAGAATTCGCTTCTGGCTGTCGTTGCGGCGTTGCAAGTCGAGCGTGAGAATCTTGCCAACCAAAAGGTCCGCCTCACGGGCGAGGTCTCTTCCCTCCACACGGCTCTAGATATCCGTCGAGAGGAGCTTCATTTCATGGACGCAAAAGCAGACGCGTTGGAGCGTCGCATCCTCAACGGTATCATGGATCACTCACGTGCTCTCATGATGACGAAAGGTGGATCGAAGAGCCCGTCCAAGCTCAGGAAGCGCACTACCACAGACACAACCAACGAAGCTGGTAAAATGATGCCGCCACCAAGCACCGCTGCCAACGGTCTGTCCCTTGCCTTGAGGCCTCGTCCTGCCATCCGACGCAACGGCCCACCTGCAAACCCAGCTCAGCGTCGAATCCTTTCGTTGAGCCAGATCAGTGGCAACGCACCAACACCAGGCGCTCAGGCTTTCCCCACGACGAACAACAACTCGCTCACTTCAGGCAGCGGCATCAAGCGCAGCCACTCTGTCAAGAACAGTAGCTACGCGCGTAAGGGTTCGTGGGGTGGCCGACCCAGCATGGCCATTGCGAACAAGGAGAATGGCACACTGAACGAGGAAGATGAGCTTGAGGTGGAAAAGCTTCGTGCGGCACCTTCAATTGCTCCATCCTCCATCATCGAGGAAGACCAACAGAGCGAGACTGGTACTGAGCGTCGTTATAGTATTGGCAGCCGCTCCTATGCCGAGAGCTATGCCGATGGTGAGACGCCTGGGTATGATGGTCGATCCAGCTTCGGAGGGACCGGCAGTCAATACTCGTATGCTTCTGGCTCGTCCTACATGACTGGCAGCGATGTCGACCGACGCACCTCGTACGCTTCGACTGGTGCGCACGGTGAGGAGGGAATCGACGAGGATTCCGAAGATGAGCACTCTGATACTGCAGAGAGAGTGGACGATGATGAGGCAACAGCAACTATCAACGTCAATCCTTCGGAGGTATCGACCGCGACTGCAGACACCGATGTTGAGCTGCCTACACACTCGGAAATTGGGCGTGCGGTCGAGGCGGTCAAGAAGGAGATGAAGGCGGAGTTTGCGGCACCGAGCGACTCTGGTGTTGGTACAGATCTGCCAACTGCAGCGTTCGGAAACGAGAGTGAGGCTGATGCGGACTACTTCCGGCGTGCCGCTGAGGAGGAGGCAAGTACGGTCGGTTGAAACGGAATGATTGGTCAGAGTTCTGTGCCAAGGGTTGGTGTTATGGTGTAAGGGCAATGGTATCGTTACCTGGGTTGGCTTTGGATGAAAGCTTCATGTATGGAGTTGGGAGACAATGCTTCCTAGCGTTTGGCTTGGATACTTCGGTAGTTATGCACTCATCATGTTCTCTACAAATTGACGTTCTGTATTCTTGCGCGCTGTGCAATGTTCTGAAACTAGATCAGACGTATGCAGCTCTATTTCTGATGGTGGCTCTCGGTTTTGAGACTTGACCGCAGCAGATTTTCCATCGTGTAGAGCAGAGAAAACCCCAAGACGATCGCTGACCTTCCGTCTATGAATTACCAGACAAATGACGAAACCAGGGAAATGACGTCGCCCAATCCCAACGCGAACGTCAAAATTGTGCGAATCCAACAACAACGTCAGCCTCCGTGCCGACTTCGACAGACGTGTTCCCCAGACATAAACTTCTCGGACTCTGCATCATGGCAAACACACGGCGAACGTCATTCCTTACGTGCGCCACAGGATTTTCAGCCTCAACCGGCCCGGCGTAGCCAATCACCATCGTGTAGCGCCACAGGCCAGCGGAGCCAAGGATGCGCGTTAAGAGGCTAAGATGCAGGGTCTGGATGTTGCGGGTCTGGACTTTGCCAATGCTTGTAAGAGAGTTGATGCAAAGGGTTGGATGCTTGGGAGGCGGGCAGGGCACATGTCATGCTGGATCCGAAGTGGGAAGAGAAAGGTGACGTTGGAGGGGTGGAAAGAAGCGGATTTGGAGGATATAAGGAGTTGATTTAGAGACGCAGTGGAAGTAGTATATCAACGTCGCAGACATTGTACATCGAACACAGTCCACGATACCTACTATACATCACGAACATCTAAGAACAAACAACAGTCGCAACAATTTGTATCACGACTACTACTCTAGCGTCACTCGCTCTCTTGCGTCCTTCGTCATCCACATCCAAGTCAAGTTCATATTCACGATCAAACTCGCGGTCTAGAACATCGTCAGGTAAACGATCAATACGCTCATCCCGCTCTTCGCACTCTGCACGAGCACCAAAAGGGCACTACCACTGTCACCAACACTACCAAACCCCTCGAAACCATCACATCTAAGCCCAACACAATGGGCTGCGGACCCTCCCGAATGTCCCGCCGCAACGGCTACGGCGCAGGACCTACAACAGTCGTGCATCACCACGGTGGTGGCGGACGTATGGGCGGTGGACGCATGGGCGGAGGAAGAATAGGAGGCGGAAGGATGGGCGGGCCGCCGATGGGCCATGCGGGCGGCGGGAGGATGGAAGGGGTACAAATGGGTGGTGGGTTTGGGAGGAGAAGATGCTGAGGTTGAAGTGGGCTCAGGGGGGCGATTGGTATGGGAAGACCTTCGGGCTATGAACTAGTTTTGGTTTTGAGCGTTTCGAGAGAAGTGGGTGTATTGTGATGTATGATTAGCGTTTCTTGTGGTTCCGTCTCAATTGTGTTGAATTGAAATGATAATATTGAAGCGTTGATTGTTGTCTATCCCATTGCGATGACTGTATTATGAAGCTTGTGCCGTTGATACATAGGGCGGAATGTCCCGGAAAATGGGTTCTTATCGTGACATGCTGCAGTGTTGTTCATATGCTTAGATGTACCAACCCTTGCGCTTCCCATGCCGTCCTAGCTGTAAAGCTCAACATGGAAGTTGAAGCGCAAGAGTGGCTTTGATCTCCGGCACCCGAGTGAGAATCTGCATCAATGGAGTGCATGATGAGAGCTCAAAGAAGGTGGCGTGAAAGTCCTCGGCAATGTAAGTTTGTTATACTTTGACAAACTTGGTGTGGCTTCCTGAAGCAACAACAGGTCCAGGCTTGTCGTCTACGACTTTCCAAATGGTGACCGTAGTGAACGCTAGCGTGCCGCCCACCTTGCTTGCTTTGCCCTCAATCTCGATCACATCATTCTCCTTGGCAGAGCTCTGGTAGGTGATGTGGATGTCTACTGACACGCCAGTCTTGGAACGATTATCCCATGCAGCGATTGCTAAGCCACCAACCCAGTCGATGAGCGTTGCTGAGACAGAACCGTGGATCCCTCCATGAGAGTTGACATGATTGTTAGTGAGTGGCAAGCGTGCGCGGACGACACCTTTGGACGCATGAAAGATCTCGACGTCGCTGAGCAGAAACTGATAGATTGGATTTTGCGTTTTCCGTCCCTGCCAATATTGCTCGACAAAATCGAGAGTCTCGGGTTCATTGGCGACTTCTAGTGACATGTCGAGATGGTGTGAAGACAGAATGCGATGTGACGTTGACAGAGGAGACGGGAATGCGACGCAGCCAGGGATTTGCTCGAATTCTCGATACCCCAGACAGCGGGTCGGCGTTACATTTGGCCGAAACCTTTAGATCAGCGACATGCAGCGTGAAACAGCCAGCCGCCAGTGTCAGCTGGAATTGACGCCACGTTGAGATCGCCCGTTCACTCCTGAGACCTTCACACTGCCTGGAGACATCGCTTTGTCCACCAAACCCAATGTTTGCGCACACACCACCACCATGACCGACGCTGCGCAGGCACCCCCGAACCCGCGCGATGCCGCCCTCGACACGTCTCACGATGCGCCAACGACGGCCAGCGCAGAGTCGCTCGAACCCCAGAAGGCTACGTCAAATGCGCCCTCTGTCGACGTGAAGGCGCTCACAGACCGCGCTCTCCATTTCTTGGCGGCGGCAAGCAATGAGACGCTCGGAGCATGTCTTGTGGGGTTGAGCGCAGGGACATATCTCATATTGGGCCGAGTCGGCCTAGTCTTGATAGGCGTCGTAGGCGGTGTCGTACTGCATGCGACATGGGAAGGCAACGCGCAAGGAGACGATGGCGAAAAGAAGGGCAAGAGCAACGACACACGACGGCGAGAACTAGGTGTCGATGTTGCACATAGGGTGCTCGACTGGCGGGACAAGAGGACGCAAGAGAAGGGAGCGCACGGAGACGACACATCCGATTTGTCTCTGAAGCTGTACTCGGGCAAACCTCTTGACTTCTCAGAGTTCCAGCCAGAGACAGCGGCGGCTCTCACGGAGTTAACGGATGCTGTCATTCGGGACTATGTCAAGTATGTTCCCAGCGCAGCGCCTGTAGCATTCTCTAATATAGTACAGATGGTGGTACTCTCCAGTACTGCCTGCCGAAGAATCATTTCCCTATTCATGCCGCCAGACATTCACTGCTTTCCTCCTCGCCGTGTCTGCCCACCTTTCCCGCAAGCGACCCGCCGACAACTTTGTCGATTTCGTGACGCGCTCGTCTTCGTTTATGATCATCATACTACAAGAACTGTCGGCGGCGGTTGCAGCTTCACCAGGCGATACCGCGACTGAAGCGGTGGATATATACCTCAAGATGAAGCGGGACAGTACTCTGAGCAGTATACTCGACCCGGAGTACCAGATGAGGCAGTTCAGTGTAGCAGCCGAGGATATTCTGCAGAACTACTTGGAGCACAAGACGTACAATTGCATGCCGGCTCGCGTGTTCCTTCATCAAATCCTGGCAAATGTCATACTGGACATGATTGTGACGAGCTGCTCCAAGCCAGAGTGGATCAACGGTTGGATCGTCTACCTCTTGGAAGACGGTGAGCCGGAGCTTCTCAATGCCATCGACGCAGGCGTTGAAGGGTCGTCAGAGAAGCTACAGCATGTCAAAAATCGTGTCGAGCAACAAGCGCGCAAGTCTGAGGAGATGACCTCGCCTGAAAGGAGAGAGCACAAGCGAGTCGTCAGTAGAGCGCAGGATGCGATGGATGAAGCCATGCAAGAAGCTCAGCGACTGAGCGAAATGATTGCTGAGGAAGACGCAAAGCGGCTGAAAGAACAGCAGAAGCAAAGCACATCAACTTCGACATTGAATGACGATCAATCTGAAAGTACGACACAAGGCATTGTCACACCAACATCTTCGCAAAGTGAAACTTTGGCCGACAACGAACCAACGGACCTGAGCATCTCTGGTTTATCATCTCGATCATTCTCAGAGGCCACTCCAGCATCCCCACCACAAGCTGCTGAAGAGGCGCCCAAGCAGGAAGTGAAGAGAGCTTTCACAAGCTTCGATCAGCTCTTGCCTGCCAATTCGCCGACAGCGCTTCTCGACAATCCGCCACCTGTCGAAAGGCCGCCCCCACTCACTCTTCACAATGCCACCATGTCGATCTTTGACGATAGCATGCCAGGAGAGAAGGCCACGATCAAGAATAGACCAACCACTGAGTACTTGGTTCAGATTGAGCCGAAGTCGCATCACCACTCCGGCTGGATGACAGCACGCAAGTATGCAGAGTTCGAGACACTTCATGAAGTCATTCGACGTATTGCCGCCATCACCGGCACGATTGGCTTCAATGAAACGCATCCAAATCTGCCAGCTTGGAAAGGACACACAAAGGCTTCTTTGCGTGGAGAGCTTGAGCGATACCTCAACGATGCTGTCAAGTACAAACCACTTGCTGAGAGCGAAGGCATGAAGCGCTTCTTAGAGAAAGAGCTAGGGTCTGGCAAGACCCCTGGTGGTGGTGGTTTCCCTGGTATCGGCTGGGCAGGGCAAACCTTCGATACCGTGGGCAAAGGCATGATAGATGTTCTGACTAAGGCGCCGAAAGAGGTCGCCGGTGGTGGCAAGGCACTCTTTGGCGGCGTGACCGGCGTACTGGGCAGTGTTGCAACACCTTTGGGAGGAGGAAAGAAGCATCGCGACACTGTCACACCCGCCACTACAAGCAGCACACCGGCGAGCGATAATAGTCCAAGTCTCAGCCGCACGTCAACATTTACAGCACCAGTTCAAAATCGACACAACAGAGCAGAATCGACTGTTTCTGAACTTCCCACTCACATTCGAACCGAGAGCACGCTCTCTCTAGCTACGAAGCGCACCTCTTTGGACTCAACGCAGTCACCTGTCATCGATCAGCAACCACAACGAGAGGCGCCAATGGAGCGACGGCCATCATACAATCCTGATGGCGATGGAAAGCGCTCTGGTGTCTCTTCTAGGTATGGCTCGCGAAGCAACAGCCGGGCACCAAGCGTACGAGAAAGCATCGACCTCAGTCCTGTCATGGGCGGCGACCAGCTCATGAATCTACCACCGATGCCCAGCGAGATCACAGACGACTACAGCACCTCTCGAGCTCCGGTCGACCCGTCCCACGCCCGCAATCCTTCTCGTGCATCCACAACATCCTCTGGCCAACCGACCGACCCCGTCCCACCACTTCCCCGCCGACCATCCACCACATCCCTCCTCTCCGCCCAGCCTTCCACAACCACCAAAGCACAACCAAAGCCCAAACTGCCCTCACATACACCTCTCACCGAGCCTGAAACCACCGTTCTAATCGAGCTCTTCTTCGCCGTCATCAACGAACTCTACACCCTCTCGTCCGCCTGGACCCTCCGGCGTACCCTCCTCAACGCCGCAAAAACCTTCCTCCTCCGCCCCGGCAACCCACAACTCACATCCATCCAATCCCTCCTGCAAACCACTGTCCTCGACTCCAACACCTCCGACGCAGGCCTTGCGTACCACATCCGCAAGATGCGTGAAAACGGCCTGCCGACGGAAGACGAGCTGAAAGCGTGGCCCGCAGAGTTGACGATAGACGAGAAGGAGAAGCTACGAGTCAAGGCGCGGAAGTTGCTTGTCGAGAGGGGCATGCCCGCTGCGCTGACGAGTGTGATGGGGCAAGCGGCAAGCGGGGAAGCGTTGGGGAAGGTGTTTGATGCGTTACAGGAGGGGAGGGTGGCGAGGGGGGTGATGTTTGGGCTTGTGTTGCAGGGGCTAAGGGGAGTTACGCAGTGATGAACTGGTGGGGTGAGATGAGTGTATGATAGCGAGTATGAGCAATGAATTGATAGAAATGTTTTGTGTTGGTGTATGTTACGAGTACGTGCGGTGTGTAAATGGTATAGTTGGATCGCGTCCAAGGTCAGGGGCGATCGAATCGCCAAATGAATAGAAATACGTACTTGAATGCCTCCAAGCTATGATATGAGGACACGATGTACCCCCTGTTTGCAGTGCGCAAGTAAGTCAGCATCGATCATACAATCCGATTGATGTGAGAAGCTTTCGAGGCTAAGTTTTTAAAACAGGTTTCGTGTGGAGACTGACAAGATACATTGAACTCGTTTACATGTATTATGTTGATGAGAGTCAGGAGTGGTGAATTAGCGTTGAGAGATGAAGTGAGATAAGATGATGCGCAAAACCAATTGACAGAATGCACATCCACATTTCTGGCAACATGAACTCAGTCTCAAGAACAATGCTGTGACGTAAGGACTCCGCTGCTTTGCTCATATATCTAGCAGCGCATTTCGTCGTAAAGAAAGTCGTAAATCATGTCTTGACGCGCCCTTCAACGGGGCACGAGCCTAACCCAAAGGTCATCAGGATCCGTGAAATTCACAGCCATACTAGCCGTCGATCCACGAATTAACTTCTCAATACCCGCTTTGGCTTCATCGGGACTGACATGGTCCTTCGCCGCGGGCACAATCTTATAATTTGTCAAGATGGTTGCGAGAACGGCAGTGAACTCGACTTGTGCAAATTCTGTCGTCGTTTGTCAGTTTTCTAATTCCAACTTAAACAGGACTTTCAAACTCACTTTGTCCAGGACATATCCTCGGCCCCCATCCCCACCCAAAAAACATCTTATTATTCGCCATCAGCTGCTCATCCGCAATCCTATCAGCTGTCTGAATCCAGCGCTTGGGGTTCCACTTCTCCGCATCCGCAAACGCAAGAGGCGACGTGTGGCATGCATATACATCGCATAAAACCTGCGTGTTTGCTGGTATCGGTAACGTAGCCGGCGATGTCAAGTCTCCGGGTCCAGTAATCAGGAGTTGTGGACCTTTCAATGCGATGGAGCGCCATGGAGGCGGGACGCCGAAGAGGCGAACGGTTTCGTACATTAGTGCCAGAGTGCGTTTGAGTCGTGGTTGGATTTTCGTGTAGTCGAGTGATTCTGAGTGGCCAATGTTTTCGAGCAATTCTTCGGCGACCCAGTCTTGGATTGCAGGATTGATGGCGAGGTGCGCGAGGGCGTAGGAAATAGTAGTCGCTGTTGTTTCGTGTCCGGCGAAAGCAAACATGAACAAGTTTCCGGTGAGTTCGTCGTCGGACATGTAGTTGGAGGATTTGGGGCCTTCGGCTTTGGCTTCGTCGCTTGCTTTGACGAGGGCGTTGAGGAGGTTGGGGCGCTTGGATTCGAAGGCTGTGGTACTTGTGGAGTGTCGTTCACGGGCGATGGCTTCGAGCATGTAGCGCTTAAACTCGACGAGTGCTAGTAGGATGCTTTGTATCCGCTTTGACAGTATTGGGTGGAGCACTGCGTTCCTGAGCCACGGCATCTTCGACACTACAGCCGCAGTGATGGGATTGCGTAGCACGATTCTCAATGCGTCGCGGAAACTCAGCTCGTGGTTCGGTGTCAGTTTGTTCACGCCCTCGTGGAAATCTCGCTGCTCGCCAAATGCTGCAGCGGTCAGGACATGCAACGCAACAGTACCCGAGTCTTCCACAAGCCGGTTGCTTGTGGCATCCGGCTTTGCGAGCCACTCTTCCAACATATCAGCTGCCTGCCGCAGACTTTCATCCCAAACGAACGTCGAGACCCGCTCGTTGAAGCATGGCGCTGTCAGCTTTCGATGTCGAGTCCAAGGCTCATCATTCACAGTGATGATATTCGGGCCAAAGAAGTCCAGCGTCTTGAAAACCTCTGGCTTGACAAAGTCCTTGATCTTCTTGAAAACATGGTCAATGGCCACGGGATCGCTCGTACAAAGCATATTCATGCCTGGAGAAACATGGATGAAATGAGGCCCAAGTTCAGCGTGCAATTTGTTCTTATCCTGCCAGGCGCAGGTCTGGTCCAGTGCGCGAAACCAGCGTTGACGTTTGACAAAGTTGCCAAAAAGAGCGGGCGAAATGTGCCATGGCAGCTCGAAGGGAGTGATTGGGCTGATGATGAGGCGGAGACCTGTTTTGCGTGCGATGAGATAATTGCTGTAGATTTGGTATGCCCAATTTGCAAGGAGTGCTAGAGGTAGGATAGCGATGATCTGGAGATATGCCATTTTCGAGATGCTTCAATTCAAGCAGGGGCGGTCTGCAAGTGCAGGTAGCTGGTTTGAGATCAGAGGCACAAAAGATCTCGTCTTCAATGTACTTGAATGGGGCCGTAATGTGTGGATTCCCGATCGCAACGACTAGTCCAGAGGCTGGCGTCGTTGTAGAATCCAAAGATAGTGACGAGGCCGAGGATGCACATGTACCAGGTGATGATGGTGGGGCTGGGTGTACAACATGCTAAACGAGGAAGTGACTTCTGCGCATACTGAAGAACAATTTTTTTGAAGATGACCTCAAGTAAAAGCTCCAAAGAGCGATCAAGTGTGGTCATAAGACTGAGATGCAAGAGACTTTTTCCTTGACCGACAAACGTAAATGCGGTTGGTGGCTACCCAGAATCCCTGATTGAGGCGCGGCATACAAACGTGCGGGGATTTATTGCAGTCGATCGAGTTGAGCACTGAATAATGAAGCCTGTCTAAGCTGGAATTCCTCTGGGAGCTTCATCGACCTGGTGTCTATCAAGTCACTTCTACGAGCAACTCGTTGAAAGCTCTTTCCCTTCATGCAAAGTCATAATACTCACCAAGACCGTGCCTCTACATAATTTCTACGCCCCAAAGTAGACGTCATCAGGCTTCCAGATGTCGCATCTCACCTCATACACACGCAAATAGCAAATGCTATCTTCGACGATGGAGCAAGGTGCTATCATTTCGGTGACCGAAGGTACAAGCGCAATAATAAGCAGCGTTCTGATTGGTCAGGTGCAATGGGGCGAAGCAAGACCAGCCTGCCTCGACATCTCAGATGTCTTTGGCATATCAAGCTGCAATGACCAGAGTAGACCAAGGAAGGATAGTGAGACTCAATCACTATTCCAGCCCACACGCGGTCAGCACCACTTACTCCAGAGCTCTACCAGTCCCCGGTCATTCCATCTATAGTGGCGAAAACCCATCTTGACACAACCATCTTCATTCCCCATGTCCCGATCAGTTCGCATCACGCTTCTGCACTCTGCACGTCCACGCTTGCAGCCGCAGGCCGGCGCACGATGCAGGGCCATGCCGCATCAAATCGCAGACGCATGTACATTACTCGGCAGCTTGTCAAAACATCGACATACATCATCAGGGTGTGTTTTTAAGACAAGGAGTGTTTGATGTGCCTGCGCGACATGCGAACTAGTGTTCTAGCGAGACGTGCCGAGGACGGGAAGGGTGTTTTGACATGTTTCAGTGCGCCACCCATGTCAGTGAGGTGCAAGTGGGCGAGGTTGGGAGAATAGCCGAAGCTCAGTATGAAGGTTGAAACGCGAACTTAGGAAGGCTGCAGAGGCAGTGTTGCTCAAACATTGCGGCGTTGTCGAAACGCTTCAAGGTGTTTCGGCTTGTGAGCCGATGGTGACATCTTTTGCGATTGTTTGTTTGAGCGTCCCCGCTTCACAAGTTTGGCTGAGATGACACTCCGATGCTATTTTGGCGAGCTTTTTGCTAATGTCATACGATAATAGATGCCACAGATTCGGTTGTCTTCAACGACTCTCTGGACCTGTTGTGAGGCGTTCATCAGAGCGGGGCAGATGGAGAACCGTGAGGTGACTTCGTGGTAATGGTGAGGAGTCCAAGCCGAGATGTTGCCTGTTGGAGACGCCAAGACCAACAACGGGAAAGCGTAACCAGTCGGCCAGCTAGTGTCAAACCAACCACCGTCGAGGACGGACATCGACCTTAATGTCGCGAGGTCGCTAGAGGCGTCGATTGATGATCGAGGTTATCCACCCACGTATTCATCTCGGCCCGCGCACATGCAGACACTGCTATGCCTATCCCAGCCGTCCCAACCACCTCCCATTCAACTCTGGGATGGCTGGCTGAGCACGTTCCCTTCGGCACTCTGCGGGATCGTGCTTCAGATGTGGAGATTCGAGAACGAACCACGCTTCACGCGTGGTTTGCATAGCCTCTCTAAATGTTAGTAATATGTTGGCGCTCAGGTAGCGTGGTTGTCAGCGTCATAATATTGTGACTTCAGTGTCAATTCCCTCGCATGACCACGGGTGTCAACAACTTACCCAGCAAAGAACTTGGCATGAGCTTTGTTTTTGCTGGGATGGCGCCTTCGGACTACACTAGTGGCGGACCCCAAAGAAAAAGTGGGTGCCGTGTAGTATTGCGTGGCAATCGATCCTACAACGGAGGTAGAGACTCGGACGGACGATAGAGTTCCTATATTGGAGCATCTAAGCGATATTGTTAGGATTGATCCGGTTGACGGCGAGTGCCATTTATCCAGCCGCCCGTCACCAGCGTCTCGGAATGTGCTTTTGATCAAGAGCAATAACTGTGGTATGTGCAAGGCCGCGATTCTAGATAAGCCATCTTATTTAGCTGGATAGTGTACTGCGCTCGAGGACCAGCCTCGCCTGAGAACCGTGAGCGATATTACCGCGCATTGGAACGCCTTGGACTGTGCCGCAGTGGCATCCTGCTAGAGTCGAGGCGAAATGCATGTGCAACCGGCCGTCCTTCCGCAGTTGCATACCGGGTCATCGTGATCCAAAGAGCTGGGCTCTGAATTTTTGACATGTGCATCGTAGGCAAAATGTGCGACAGGCTCAAACAAGCACATGGGCATACAATCTACCCGACAGTAGATATATTCGCGCTGAGACCTTCCTTAGAACACATGTTTGCACGAACTACCTGGCACATGCAGGTATTAGGGCGTCTGGCTATCTAGCAGCGAGGGCATCATCCTGGCATGTGCAATTCGTGATGGTCTGCCTACGTAATGTCGCCTGAAGCTCTCATTCTACTGCAGTGTACCCTGATGCGAGCAGAAGCAGGAGATGCACGTATATATGTCGTGCGTGGGATATGGTGGAGACAGAAGCGAATACGTAATCGTCGCAGGAGCCTCTGCTGCTCGCTGCTCGATGGCAGCCTGCTTGCGGCCGACGTTTAGATGCTGCACGCCAGCGGACGTCGATAAGCGTTTTCGATTCGTGGTCTCAGACATCGATTTTCTTGACATATTCTGTCGGTACTTCAAGACAGTCACAGGCCCGTGAGTGAAAATGCTGCAGGCGCACGGCGTAGCGGGGCCAAAAGAAGCCGTCTCACACGATTCTAGCTTGCGATAGAACCCTCAGGTTGCTCCATCCCTGCCAATTCGATGGAATTGATGGTCTCAATGCAGCAAGAATAGAATGGCGGTGAAGAGAACAGAGCTTTTAGTGACTGGGACTGAGTATGTTTGTTCACGGGAGAACGGGAGCATGTTTCAACTGGACAAAGACCCCTCACTTCGGATTGTTGTTGAGCTTTGTTGAGAGCATCGAAAAGCATCTGGAGTTCATTCAAAGGACGCTAGAGAATGCTGCGGCAAGCGAGTTGGCCACAGAGCATGGGGTGCGATGACAAGCAGTGGGGCGGGAAGTCTGTGAAGCAGCACCGGTGAGCGCCATCAGGGATCTCAATGCTCCGGCCAATCACAATCTCGACCGGAAACCCCGCGAGCTGTTTTGGGACGCAAGGAGCGGCCGTGGCTTGCTTGCTCCATCAAGACCCGATAACGGCTCCGCTGGCTCCTGACGTGGCCAGCGGTGATTCGCAGCGGCACGCCTATCTGATGATCCGTCGGAGCAGGCGGAGGGGGCCTTTTCTCGTTAACATTGAATGAGGTTGAAAATCCAGGCGGGATGGTGGGTCAGCATTTCCATTGAGATGTCCTTGGTTATGGTGGCACCCCAAGTTAGATTATCGTGTGCTACATGTCGCAAAATCGCCGTGGAAACGATTGCGATGATGAGTTCGAGATAGTGGAGTGGCTCGAGCTTAGCGAGCTTGCTGGGGTATCCCTTGATCACCTGCATATGCACCGCGGGTAGATGCATATGAGACTTCTCCAATGAAAGGCGCTCAGTGGTCCCAAGCGTGGCCGTGTTGCGGGATTGCCTCACAGCTGCAGGAACACTGGTCGATGTATCGCAGCTGATCAAGGCTTCTGGTGGTCAACGTCAATGTTCTGGAAATTTTGTTCATCTTGCTTCATCCCAAGAGTCTCCATTCGGGTTGCAGAGCCTACTGGCCGCGTAGAATCGAGGATCAATATCCTGTTACGGACACGGCGGGGATCAAATCCGTCCGAGGATTCCGATTCTAGATTGGACTCCTCTTGAATTGGACACAAGCCCCACTACGTGGTCACGTCCGCGACAGAGTGCTCGAGATGCGAAGGCTGATACCACACGAGACGCCTTTCGAGAGCTGCTCTGTTGTCCGAGAGCTGAGGACCGCATTGCCGTCATGTGCTATGCTGGTCTCACCTCCCGAGCGGCCAGATTCGTATCTGAATCTCTGAGCCTTTGGACATTCCTTCATGACGAATGGTGGTGGTCAGCAAGTTACATGTAAAGACGCGTGCGGGCCTTCTCCACGATCCGCACCCACATCGCGCCGGCTGCACTGCACGTTTATTTTCACCTGTGCATGACTGCTAGACACCTTAGCCCACGCGACCGTGGTGCGACTGACCCTCGTTAAAGGGCTCTCTGGCGATATAGCGAATGTAGGATCCGGCACATGGTGATACTGTACGCTTCGCTTCAGACCCGTGGGCTGACGATATTGCCCTTGGTGCACGAGTGTCCATTGTACTCTTTGTGACACCAGGCTTTCAAGGGACACCTGGTATTGGAGTCTGAGGGCCTTCCGACCACGACTGTCAACGAGCCTACATCATATGCCGTCAGTGGTCGCACGGGTCCGAGAGATAGCGCCCCGCAGCGCTAATTGCCACGTCGTCCAAGTTGTGGTGAAATGGACGGTATTGGATGTAATGCAACAAGGCGAGTCTGGCAGGACCGAATTGAATGCGAACAGTTGGTTTGGCGCTTAGAGCGGCGAGCTGATCTAGTGAGTGCCCACCAGCAGACCTGTGTGGCTGGCATGTTGTCGTCTCCCTAGTTTGAGGCTGTCACCGTTCGCATGGAAGACGCATGGGTGCAGCCGGTCCCGGACTGTCCCGTGGGCCGTGCAGAAGCGAGTCCCGTGATCTGCAACGTCGCCTCTACGCCTGCGAATGCGAGCGACAACGGCGGCAGCACATATTGCGCTGTGCGTCGGACGTGTTTCAGTTGGCCAGAAAGACGAGTCTTGTGTGATGGCATCACGCCCCATCCGTGGTGCTGGGTTCATTGGCTTCCGACCGCGAGACACGACAATGAAGGTTCAAGCACAGTTGCGGGTGGCTTGAGGCGAGGCAGGAAAGCGTGACAAAGAGCGCCATTCCCAAGACGGTTAGAGCGCGATGTGCTGGCACTGGGCTGTCCACACCGCAAGTTAGCTCTCATCCTATCAGCCCTCACGGCGGCCACATCCAACCCCAAGGACGTGGTACGTCGGCACGTTTTGTCGAGCGGATTTACTCTGGATGGAATGGACAGAATTCAACAGCGACTGTGAGTGGCTGTGCACAACGCCGCGGCGCTCGCTGTCGCCAGGTGTGTCTCGTTTAACCCCTTCTTGCCATCACCGCTGACATGACATGAATGTCGCACTCTCTCGAGTCTCCACGTTGCACATGCTCCCTCTGGCCTAGCTTGCTTCGCACGCCTCGAATTGACTCGCGTGGGAGCAAAAAAAGTGTAGACGCTGTTGCCGGGCGCAGCATTGCCTGAGCTGCTGGACGCCTATGAACGTGAGGCCAATCAGAGCGACCCGAGTAATGCCCAGCCATCGCGTTTCTGTACGGCCTTCCGTCCGTTTCTTCCGTCCAGCGCACTTTCGGGCTCATCCCTGCGACTGTTGGATCGTGGACATTTAGCCTGAGCTGGAATTCGCTCGCTGTGCTCAGACACGCCCAGCCCGTTCGAGGCTGCGGCTCGTCCTGCCCAAAGTATCGAGGGCCGTCTTGAATTCGGAAAAGATGACGAGCATCTCAGCAGATAGCGATGCCGCGGCAGTTGCGCTCGCGTTTCAGGATGGCCGTGGCTGACTGCCACCGCGAGACTGTCTCTCTGCTTTTTCGTCGCACTGCTCACCAGGCTGTCCTGTCTCTGACTCGCAGCAGCGGTGCAAATCATCGCGCCTGCCGGGCCACTCAGTACCACGAGCAGCCACTTTCGGGCACTGGAGCCAGACGTTGCGACAGGGTGTGTACTCCGATCGCTCGCTGGGGTGGCTGCGAGCAGGCCCACGCTTGTGCTTGTCGGCGCCCGCAACATTGTGCCCCGGCGCCGCTCTGTAAGGACGAACGGCTTCTCGCTGACTGTTCCCTATCAACTCACAAGGTTTGCCCCCGGGTGCTTCGAATATCTCCGGCCTCACTGACTGGCTGCGCGTATTGAGCCGTCTTATCCCAATCGGGACCCCAGCCGATGCCTCAGGAAGCGGCACACAGTCGCAAAATAGGCGCCCACTAAGTATGGAGTGCGCAACCCTGCCCGCGAATGCCAACAGACAATGAAGGTGGTGAGAAGGCGCACCGAAATAGCAAAGCGATCCGCCGTTGCTGCACCTCTCGTTGCGCTCCAGCAAGCAGACTGACAGGGCAGGACATCTGATCTGCTGTGCCTTTGTGCTGTCGTGCGGACATGGGCTTCTGTCGTCAGGTGGCTGGTGGTGGGGTCCTGGGCTCGCTTGCGTGCATGGCGCTGTAAAGCCCTCGACGGCCAATCCCTGCCAGCCTGCTTTCTCCATCCTCCGCCCTTGTCTGCCGCATCGTTGTCGGATCAGCCCAGTCAGCACCGTCTATGGCCCTGTCTGTGCTCCCCAGCGCGAAACGGCCTGTTCTTCACGGGACTGATGCTCGGTCCAGGCTGTTGCGCAGGCCACCTACCCCCATGCCGTCTCGAGCTCCCCATCCTCACCAAGCCCGAAGTGAATTTAGATTGTGTGTGTGCAAGTGGCGGCTCGTGGGTGTGTGTCGCTGAGCATCCCCAGAAGATCTCCAGCACCCGTTTCTTAGGCACAGCTCCAGCTCAGCGCCTGCATCTTCCACGCACCCGTCTCTGGACTCTCTCGTGCTGCGGCCTCATCTCTGCTGCATCGCCAGTCGTTCAGCCGCCGCTGCTGCTGCGAACTCGTGCCGGCCCGCACACGCATTTCCATTTGCCTCTACCAATTGACTTGTCAGCGACGCCCACGGCGCACTGACGGTTTTGTAAACCTCGACACGCCGCTACGAACAAACGCGGCCGGACTGCTCTGCGGGGCGTGCACCACTGCTTGTCTGTCGGTCAGCCCTCTTAGCTGCGGCCTGCCTGCTGTCGAGCGTGCAGGATTCTCTGCAGCATCGCCGACGAGAACGAGTTACCTTCTCCACACCTCTGCAAACTCCAGATTCTTCTGTGAGAACGCGCTTTCGCGTCCGTTCGTTGTGCTATTTTGTAAGTCATGATATCTTATTTGAGAATCTGTTGTGGTTGTGTCGACCCTGTTTTCGCTGCGCTGGTCCATGGACAGTGGTATCAGTTGCTATCGTCTTGCACTTGGTGGTCCGGCCCCAAGCGTTGGGGATCCCAACCACCTTGGTAGGGTCGCACCTCCGCTTCCCACCCAGCTGATGCGAACCACAATTCGTCTTTTCCCTCGCTCTTGTATTCACACAAAAGGAAGGACTCAGCCACTGGTTACTGGCACCGCCTCCATCGACTTGCATGAGCAGCTACTAACGCGTAGTTGCGCAGTATTTTGCAGGTGCCACAGCTGTCAGTATTCATACTGCTCGGCCCGCAATTGACGAGCGCAACGACGTTACGACCGGTCACGACCACGACGCGCGCTGAACTGGATTCTCATGCTTCTAGCTGGCACATCTTAGTCAAATATCGGATTACCATTCGGTTGGCACTATCGATTACCCATTGATCTGTTGAGAGAATCTCCAAAAGTTTGGGTTAAGGACAGACTGTTCAGTGCTTCACGATTGCAACGAGTTCACGACAAATTCTTGCGTGTTTAGCGTTGTTTGCAGCATTTGGAAGGTGTGGCTTCGTCCCTTCTGCATTGAGCTGAGTTGCGACTGCCACTTGAGAAACACATCGGTCAGTGAGTCCGCATCCTCACCAAACACCTCACACTACGAGATTGTCCTCCACATCCTTATCCGAAAACATCAATATGCACGCATCGAGAGAGCGGTGGGTGTAGGAGCTGTTTGCACACGTATCTGTGTGCTTCTCGTTGGTAGCCGCTGCAAGCGACCGACCTCACTCCAGGAAGCAAACAACTAACTTGCGGTGAAGGCATTCGACCCGTCAACTGTCCGACACGAGCTATAACAAGAGCACGTTTATCTCTGCCCGGCTACGTGCGCAGATTCTGCACCTTGCTGTAGAGCATCATTTGCACACTCCCCGCTTGCCAATACGCTCGGTTATCGCGACCGTTAGATTCGGGAATCTCCTCGCGGAACTTCTCGATACCGGCAGTCACCCTATACGGAGGACTCAGACAATACCGTAAAGCTGGAGCTGCCATCGATCTCGTCGGTCCAAGCCCGCGGCCCTGTCGACACCTGGTACAATTCTCACTACGCGCCCAAGCCCGCTGTATCGAGTGAGAGGCTTCCCGCACTTCCTCAGATCCAATCCCACGCGAGTGGCTCGTCCAGTTCGTCATCTCCCCGTGGAGACTCGATTAGCTCTGCATCGGTTGGCAACGGCAGCGCGAGCTCGAACACATCGTACGCGGCATCTGTGAACGGCCAGACAGCAGGGTTCAAGACACCCTCACCAGAGCAGAGTGCACCTTCACTCAGCCGCAGCGGTCAGCCTTTGCATGCACAATCGCACCAGGGCTCTCCGTACGGAACTCAGGACGGCTACGGCTTTCCTCAGGAAGGCTACAGCAGCATGAACCAGATGCAATCATATGCTGATGTGCATCCGCCCCATATGTCTGCTGCAACCGCTCACGCACCAGCCTCGGCTGCTCCTCTGGCGCAATCGCATTATGCCTATCCGCCGCAGTCTTCGATGATGCAGCCCAGCCAACACCAATATGGACCTGGGCCTTCGGGCTACCCACCGTACGGTTACCCAAGCGGTGTAGCCCCGCAATTGCCTGCATCTTCATCGATGAACAACGCGATGGTACCATCGACGCTCCAACTTCCAGCAATGTCCTCCGGAGGACCTGCGCCGTCACTACCAGGTTCGCAGAGTTACCAGACACATACGTTTGACCACACCGGCCAAGTTGCACCACCTGGCATGAAGCCTCGCGTAACTGCTACGCTGTGGGAGGATGAGGGTAGCCTATGCTTTCAAGTTGAAGCTAAGGGAGTTTGCGTTGCGCGCCGTGAAGGTAAGTCGAGCATTGTCGTGTTCGACAAAGCCAGCGCTAACGAGAACCAGATAACCACATGATCAACGGAACAAAGCTACTCAACGTAGCTGGCATGACCAGAGGACGCAGAGACGGCATCCTCAAGAGTGAAAAGACGCGCCATGTAGTGAAGATTGGGCCAATGCACTTGAAGGGCGTGTGGTATGTTCAAGATCGTCTAAGCCCCTGTTCACAACACTAACGACTGACAGGATTCCTTTTGAGCGCGCACTGGAATTTGCTAATAAAGAGAAGATTACAGAGCAACTGTATCCTCTCTTCGTTCATGACATTGGAGCTTTGCTCTATCATCCCTCGAACCAGACGAGGACAAGTGTAGGAAGCGCTGCCATGGCTGCTGTAGACCGCAATCGAAGACCTGACCCTATGCAGACTCAACGGTATCTCTCCGGCCCGGCATCTTCGCAGCCACCATCCTTGCATCATCATCATTCAATGAGTAACTCCATCGGTGCTGCCATGTCGCAGCCTCCACACGCCATTCAGCCGCATCCATCATCTGGGCGCCCTGGCATTGATCGGGCACATACCTTCCCCACTCCTCCTACTAGTGCTTCGAGCATAATGGGCATGGGTAACCAAGGCAGCTCTTACGAATGGAGCGGTGCCAATGTGCAAAATGCTCAGGGTAGCCAGCCGCTCTCAATCGACACAGGTCTCAGCAACGCGCGCTCTGTGCCTACCACACCTGCGACCACGCCTCCCGGGGCTGTCCAGCAGGGCATCTCCTACGGTTCGGCTCAGAACTACGAGAGCTCCCGACCCATGTATTCTGCGCCGCCCTCTCAACCAGGCCAATACAATACGCAAGGACAGTCAATGATGGGATACCGTCCAGACTCGGCTTACCCAAAGACGGAAATGGCCCCGCCTTCTCGTCTGGGCGATGTTCCGGATGAGAATGAGGTCAAGCCCAATGAGGGTATGATGCCTCAAGGTGGCAACCATGTTGCACCTGCCCCAGCGGGTGCTGAGGGTGATCACGAGCATGATAACGAGTACACGCATTCCAATGCGTCCTACAACGGTAACAGGGGTCCTTACGGGTACAACCCCAACGCCGCTCCCTCAGCAATCCACCCGGACCACCCTCACTTGTCCCCAGAAATGACTGGTTCTCCTCATCAAAACGGGTCAGGACGCGCGACTCCACGCACCACGACGACAAGCCAGACCCAGTGGAACTCAGGTTATCCGACTCCGCAACGCCAGGGACCCCCATCCAGCAATGTGTATAACGTGATGAGTGACCCTCGTGGTGCTCCTAACGGGAACGCTCCACACGACAGTTACCCGGGTCCTAACAGCGTGCCCCAGTACTCGAGCCAAGGATACCCTCCCACGAACGGCGTCAACGCTTCTGGCAAACGGGGTCGTGACGACGAGGACGAAGACCAGTATCGACCTGATAGTGTTCAGGGCGATGATATGGGCGGCTTGAAGAGACGAAAGACTATGGAGGGTGGTGCTGTCGGCGCTGCCTACCCTCAAGACCCTACTCCTGGAATCCAGCGTGCACATACTATATCCGCACAGCGCGCTAGGAGATGAGTGGGTGAAAACTCTAATCTGCATGGGTTGTTAGTTGGCGATCAACTTTTCCTCTAGAGGGCGATTGAGCCTCTATTTCCATCCATCTGCAGCAGGAAGCATGCGCTTTTAACTCAGCCGATCAATAATCTGACGACTGCATCGTTCCCTCGGCCTCGGCATACATCGGAATCGCCACATACTCTACGATTCAAATCCTCCGCTTACTCCCAAAGCGATATATTTCCTTGTGTATCTTCCCTGTCCTTTCCTATGTTGATTACACTTCTGGACATCCGGACTCTTACGACCTTAACGACCTTTTCGTTCTCGGACTATCGTTTCGGCTCCCCGGAACCTGACTATTCATTATGACGACACATGGCTCCTGCGTGCGACAAGAGTACACACAACTCGTGTCCGATACTTTCGTTCGCTGCAGGAGCCACGCACTTGTACTTTCTACAACCGCTTGGTTCTCTTGCGACAGCCGAAAGGCATAGATATCACGACCTGCGGCTGCGCCAATCCCTCGGTCACATCCAATTCGACCATTATCGCCAGCCTAGTCGAAGCAACTTTAGTCCTCTCCCCTGAGGGCGCAGCCGCGGGCATGAGCATCCTCACTGCATACAAGAACGAGACTGACGCACGCTCGCTTCCAGCGAAACGGCACATATGTTTGACGAAAACGAAGGCGCAGACGAACGAGACGGACGAGCCGGACGCTCATGCGCATTATGATTGCTTATTTGCGAGCGACCATGCTTGCAGAAAGTTGTGTGATTTCTCAAGTTGGGTGGATCCAGTGGACTAGATGCAGCATACAGTCGACCACTGGGCATCGTTTGGTGTTTATTTTTGGACGACATTGCGGAAGGCTCTAGTGTTTATTTCCAGGGATGTATTTGACGAGCCGGTGATCCGGTCTTATGAAGATAATGATGGGAATCAAAAGCTCTTTTTCAACACTTCTGCGTGTTTTTGACCTCGTGTTGTGATGAATGGCGTTGTGGTGGTACCTGGCAGCCTTGCGCAGCAGTGGTGTTGCGTAAGCGGGCCTTGCCCCTCGACGATGCCCGACTTGGCATTCGCGCCCCACGTCATTTGTGTAAGCCAAACAAGTGAGCACACCCGTCGAACGCGCAATACACGACGAGGCTGAGCCAGGCAGAGACTTTGCCGCACTATTTCTTCGACAGCTTTACTCGAGTCGACTGCGCATACCCACCTTCCCTCTCCCGCGACCATGAACATCATCAAGCTGCAAAAGTAAGTCGCATCCGCGTATTCCATGCGACTCCGCCCGCTTCCACAGCAGCTAACGTGGCATTGCGCGCAGAAAGTATCCGCAATTCCAGCAGGGTGAGATCTTTGGCCTGCAAGATGCCTTCCGCAAGCTCGACATTGACGACAAGGGCTACCTCGACGAGGCGACGGTGATCAAGGCGACGCAGCAGTCGGAGCACCAGCCCTACGATGTCGTGCGACAGGCTCTGAAAGAGGTCGAGCTCGACAGTTCGCGGCGAGTTGAGCTGGACGACTATGTTGATGTAAGTGGCCTATGCCCTGTACCTGTGGGACCGGTCGGATACTAACGTCAACAGCTCATTTCGAAGCTGCGGGAATCCTCACCCGCCCAACAGCGCATAAATACTGGCCCAACCCGCGCTCGAGCTGGCACCGGCGGCGCAGGCAGCGCAGGCAGCGCGCCTTCCACACCCGCGAAGCCCGGACACGCTTCGAAGCCCAGCATTGGCAGCGGCGGCGGCGGCAGGATCCAAGTCCAGGGCTCTTCCGCGAACGTTACCCACACCATCAACGAAGACGAGCGCACCGAGTTCACCCGCCACATCAATGCTGTTCTCGCCGGCGATGCAGACATTGGCAACCGACTGCCTTTCCCGACCGACACCTTCGAGATGTTCGACCAGTGCAAGGACGGTCTTGTGCTTTCCAAGCTCATCAACGACAGCGTGCCAGATACCATCGACGAGCGCGTGCTGAACAAGCCGGGCAAGAAGATCAAGCAGCTGAACAACTTCCACTTCACCGAAAACAACAATATTGTCATCGAGTCTGCGAAGGGTATTGGCTGCTCGGTTGTAAACATTGGCAGTGGAGACATTATCGAGGTGCGAGAGCATCTAATTCTGGGTTTGATTTGGCAGATCATTCGAAGAGGTCTACTGGGTAAGATCGATATCAAGCTGCACCCTGAGCTCTACAGGCTGCTCTACGACGATGAGACCCTCGAACAGTTCTTGCGATTGCCGCCGGAGCAGATCTTGTTGCGCTGGGTCAATTACCACTTGAAGAACGCCAAGTGGCATAGAACGTAAGTATGGTGGTGAGGAAGACGTCAACAGGTACTGACTTCGAACAGCGTCACCAATTTCTCGACGGACGTCAAGGATGGCGAAAACTATACAGTCCTGCTCAATCAGCTCGCGCCCGAGACCTGCTCCCGTGCTCCACTACAACAGCATGACCTACTTCAGCGCGCTGAAATGGTTCTCCAGAACGCTGACGCTCTCGATTGTCGCAAGTTCTTGACACCCACCTCCTTAGTCGCTGGAAACCCGAGGCTCAACCTCGCTTTCGTCGCGAATCTCTTCAACACACATCCATGCCTCGATCCCATCACCGAGGAAGAGAAGGCAGAGATTGAGGATTTTGACGCGGAAGGCGAACGTGAAGCTCGTGTATTCACACTGTGGCTCAACTCGTTGGATGTCAGGCCTGTCGTGCAGTCATTCTTTGAGGATCTCAAGGACGGCACGGTCCTTCTGCAGGCGTACGACAAAGTCATCCCTGGTAGCGTCAATTGGCGTCATGTTAACAAGCCGCGGGAAGGACAGGACTTGATGCGTTTCAAGGCTCTGGAAAACACAAACTATGCTGTCGAGCTCGGAAAGCAGGTCCAATTTTCTTTGCCTGGTATTCAGGGTGCAGATATCACCGACGGTCAGCGCACACTAACCCTTGGTCTGGTCTGGCAACTCATGCGAAAGGACATTGTATCCACACTCAAGGGTCTCGCGCAACGGCTGGGCAAGCGCGAAATTACCGATGCCGACATGATCAAGTGGGCCAATGACATGGCACGCAAGGGCGGAAAAGGCTCTCAAATTCGCTCGTTCAAGGACTCAGGACTCACCAACGCCATCTTCTTGCTCGATGTCTTGGCGGGTATGAAGCCAGCATACGTCGATTACGACCTTGTTGCACCAGGTCGCAACGATGAGGAAAGCTACCAGAATGCCAAGCTGGCTATCAGTATTGCACGAAAGATGGGTGCTACCATCTGGCTCGTACCGGAGGATATCGTAGCAGTGCAGAGCCGCTTAATCACGACATTCATTGGCAGCTTGATGAGCACGCATGAGAAGATGGGTGGGCAGTGAGCCGTAGCGGGACTGAATGGCGTGCTTATGAAGAGGTAAAATGACCTGCGTCAAAGAGCGTTTAGATGACTGCGAATCAGTAGCAAAATACCTTCTTAGAGTTCAATAGTTGTGAACAACGAAATGATCCTTGAATGCTGCTACGTGCAGCAGCAAATGTTCGAGTATACCACAACCTTAATGACCTGTGATTCGCTTCCGCATCCGGCACCGGTGAGTCGCCCCTCCATTGATTCGAATTTGACTTGGCATAGACCTCTGCTCACACTTCCCGATTCGATCAAACCCTTTATTGCACAACTTTTGCACCTCACCAAAAGCAAATTTCATAATCACGACGCCACGCAAGGAAATCGCAAACCAGGCATACTGTCAAACATCAGCAGTTGTCACTTCACCGCCCCTTCGCACCATGGCCTCACCCACCTCGCTTCCTACCTCATTAGTTCCTCTGTCCCTGCATCCGACCACATCGCTAGCGCTTCCACCCAACGAGCTCAAAGATCTGATCTTTGCACATCTTTCCTCCCCAGATCTGCTCCACCTCTCAGCAACATGCAAAGCCCTCTACGCCCGCGCTCGTGACCACGCATATCAGCACATCACACTGACATGGGATGATTCACCCTCTCAGCGCACCAAGGTGCCGATCCTCCAACGCTTATTGCGCACACTAATCACGGCACCCGCCCTATCTGCCAGAATTAAGACACTGAAGCTACACGCCAAGAACTGCATGTACTTTACCGACGACGGTACATTCCGCTTTAGTATACCCCGAAATGCAGTTGATCTCGAACCTGCTGAGTCTGCGCTATTCCATCAGGCGATCTTACCCTTGGGACTCCACGCGGATGGCACCTGGGAATCCGGCCTAGACAATATACGCGGCACGTTTTATATCATGTTAGGTCTCGTGCTGGCTTCTTGTCCCAACCTGTCTAGCCTTGATCTGAGCATCGTGTTCCTGTGCCCGTATGAGTGGTTTGAAGATCTCGTTCGGCAGGGTGTGTCCGACCCGTCTTCGCCGAAAGCAGCGTGGATGCGTGGGCTGAAGAAGTTCACATTGAGTTGTGACACAGGCGACGAGTCCTTCACTCCGGGCTTTCTGAAGCTGGGGAAAACAATGCTATGGCTATTCTATCTTCCCGCCGTGTAAGAGCTGGAATTGCAGCAGTTTGAAGACCTCATCGGCATTGAAGAAGTCAGGATAGCAGACGCCTTGGGACAAGAGGTGCTAGATTTATTCTGGCCAATGGATCCTAAACCCGTCGCTGCACAACTCACAGCACTGACGTTGACGCGGTATTCAGCCGAAGCACTGACGTTGGGTTGCGTGCTCAGACAATGTCCACATCTTCGCAGGTTCGAACTAGATCGCACCCAACACCCCGAGTCCCGCCCATTCGATATGAATCTCCTCAAAGAAGCGCTGATCTACATTGCCGCAACACTAGAACACCTTTCCATCCGCTACGAAGTCTACTTCGACGCCGATTATGCCGAGAATGTAAGTGATCTCGTCAACATCACATCCGGGCGTCTTGGCCCAATCCACTCTTTCAACAAACTCGTGTACCTAGAGACATCGCTGCACGTCCTGTTCGGCGCGGAAGATAGTCTCATCAACGTCTTTTACTCTCTGGCAGAGGTGCTGGCGCCGGGGTTGCGGGAGCTGGTTATTACGGATGATTTGTATGGGTTTGCGGATTGGCAGCAATACCTTGAGGATAAGGATGCTATGAAGCTTTTTGAGAGGTATTTGACGAGCGAGAAGGCAGGCAGGGGAGGGGGCAAGCAAGGTGGCGAGTGGAAAGTAGCGACGCCGGAACTGAAAAGATTCGTGTATGACTTGAGAAAGCGGGGAGAGTATACGGTTCGATATTGGGACCAGGAGGAGAATAGAGAGGCGTTAAAGGAGAAGTGCAGGGCCCAGAGAATTGAAGGGGATGTTTTATGGAGCTACCAAGTGCGACGGAGATGATCTTAAATGGCCTGATTTGTTCTCTCTAGTAATTCGTCGTCTGTCGATCGTCTGCCTAGAAGTTAGCTCCAAATTTACATGAAATTTTCCCAATTGAACACTCTTTCACCTCAATCAGAGGTACTTACAATTTGCTCCCATCGCTTTCCTCAACTTTAACGTCACAGCCTCAGCATCCAAATCCTTCCTATCGCTTGTCTGCACCTCCACTGCATACGTCCGGATCACCTGTTTGACCTGCCCAGATTGGAAAGACATCTTGGCTTTTCGCATTACCTTTGTGTTGGGACCTGGCGAGAGTCAGAACTTAGGCTTTGACTTCATGGGTTCCTGTAAAATTGTGATGATAGTGTTACATGATCGACGATGATTGTGATTAGTTTCTTGTGAGGGGAAACCCCGGTGGAGACTTACCAGCCCAAATAACAAAAGCAAACTTGACGCGTTCCGAGTACTCATCGTTGCCGAGTTTCATGCGTACATATGCATACGCAGCTTCGTCGTCGGCCAGCGATTCCGTCATCTCGGAAATGTCGCCGGTCCCTGTGCCTGCAAGCTTGAGATTGTCTGACGTTGCGGACACATACTACGAATCCATTAGCCCGAATGTTGAGTGGAAAAATGGGACTTCAAATTACCTTCAACACAAGCCACGTCGTCTCCGACTTATCCGACCGCACATCTTCGTACGCTTGGTTGATCTCCGGGTCGGAGAGGATGTCGGCGGCTTGAGGCATGTTGGAGATTTCGACGATGAAGCGAGAAAGAAAAGAAACACGAAGGTGCAAGGGTCAAGGATTGGGAAACGCGGAGATTGAAGAAGTTGGGATGTTCTGGACTGAGCTAGTGCGGGGCTAAAAGCTGACCAATGGCGACGCAGCGGCTTCGGTTCGCTTAATTGGCACCTTGAGGGTTGTTTTGAGCCTCAGATCTTGCAGACCTGGCTGTTACATCAATTTTAGAGATGGCGCTGCCAGACCTTTATCAGAGAGGTCGTCTGATTTGCTAGATCATATGGCTTACTGTTGTCGCGCTGGTGCATGTATTTCTATTGTCGAGATCGTGTGCAACGCTATGACATGTATTGAAGATCACATTCTTGGGCATTTCAGTTCGATTTGCATGGCAGCTGTATAGCTAGAAGTGCGACTTTGAAGCGAGCGCAAAGACAAGGTAAGAAAAATAGGCATCGATGGTTGCCAACTTCCATCTCCGCCTTGAATATGTCGAACTTTGAATCATTACAGTGAAGTCAGTGTGCGAAGTGCGGCGGGCGCCGACTCAAGCATCAAGCATCATGATTGTACCCACCTGCCTCCTTCCTTACGTGTGTCTAGTAACACGAGCATTTCCCCACCGTTGGAAGTAGACTAGTACACCGCTTATCACGATAAGATTGCAGTCCACCTGACAATAAGCACGTTGACATTCTGCCCCACTAGTTCCTACCTAGGTAGCAAGTAGCTATCGGAGTCTTCCGCACCTCCTTACCTCCTTACATTCTGAATCCGCAACAACATCACAAACATGGATCCCGAAGTCAAATACCTCCTCTCACTCCGCGCTGTTCGAGAGCGCTCGGCAGCGGTTGGCAAAGCTGCTGATGCGGGCAAGCTTCGACACTTTAATGTGCACAAAGAGCGTTTGAAGGATGCGGCGAATTTTGTTGTTTCTGTCATCAAGGTACATATCGTCACGTGTTCCCAGTCTCGAGGATTCGTGTAAGGCTGATTGAGCAAATTGCAGCGTGACTACGGGCCAGACAAGTTCGATACTATACCACCGCACGGCCGATGGCAGCATTTCGAAGTCGGCAATGTGCTTCGCATCACTGATCTGATTGATCAATGGAAGCATGGTGGATGTGACGATACAGAGGTTGCCCGCCGCTTGATCGACTTGTTCTTCGTTTCTGTGCTGCTGGATGCGGGTGCAGGTGATCACTGGCGGTATGTTGAGCCTGGTACCGGAAAGGAGTACGAAAGAAGTGAAGGCATTGCCGTTGCCAGTCTTTATATGTTCAAGGATCTTGCGTTCTCCTCAAGCAAAGAGAGCAAGGCACCAATCGTCGACGGTGAGCAGACATCTTTAGATGATACCTTAGCTGGAGACTGACAAGAAGAACCATAGGCAGTGGTCTCGAGCAGTTGACAACTGATTCGCTGGGGAAAGGCTTCCAGGTATCGGACAAAAATCCGCTGTTAGGACTCGAGTCGCGCGCAAGCTTATTGAGGAGTCTTGGGAAGTCTCTCTTGTCTCAGTCTAAAGTCTTCGGCAAGGAAGGTCGACCTGGAAATGTCGTTGGTTTGTACATTCACTCGACTGCAATACAGGTCTGCTTACCACACCTATAGATTACTTAAGAAACAACGCTGAAGATCCTTCAAAATTGGACGTGAAAGTCTTCTGGGACATCCTCCAAGAGCTTCTGATACCCTGCTGGCCCAAAGACCGCACAGTCGTCAACGGCCAAGCAATCGGCGACGCGTGGCCATTAAGCACGCTCAAACCCGAAGGTGCTGCCTTGGTTCCAGGAGACTCTGCACACATCCAGCCCTTCCACAAGCTCACCCAATGGCTCGCATACTCCCTGATGGTCCCGTTCCAGTGTATCCTCAACATCCAATGGACCGGAACCGATTCGCTCACAGCTCTACCAGAGTATCGTAACGGCGGTCTCTTCGTAGACATGGGTGTCCTGACCCTGAAAAAAGACGCCCTCGACCGCGGACTGGAGGCTTCTGGCACCGATCTACCCATGTTCAAAGCTGGCGACGATGTGGTCGTGGAGTGGCGCGCCATGACGCTCGTGCTAGTGGACAAGCTATACAAAGCTGTCCTGGAGCAGATGGATGGGGTGCACATTACGATGGCGCAGTTGCTGGAGGCGGGGACGTGGAAGTCTGGGAGGGAAGTTGCTGCGAAAAAAAGGCCGGAGACGAAGTCGAGTCCGATTATCATTGAGAGCGACGGAACCGTGTTTTGAAATGCACCGAAATTAAGCTACTTTAGAAGAAGGACGTGTTTAGCGAAGCAATTTCACGTGTGTGACCTCTGCATATCGCGAGATCCGCAAGAGATGACTACCTGAGGCATGATTGGTTTATCCGACCATTTTCTAGGCCTTTTATTCACAGTCTGACCATAAAATAAACTTGGGATAAACTATGCGCTCGAAGTAGTGCTCCTTGTGGCATACATCCAAGGGCAATGTGAAAGGCTCGCAATGCCTTTGTTTGACCGAGGCACGGTTGTGCCACTTACTCATACGCACTTCTTTTCTACCATCTATCTTCTAGTCAATCATTTTGAACATATACAATATGCCACCCAAGATCATCTCCGTCATTGGCGGCCTAGATTACGATCTGATAATGATGGCTAACCGCATACCCAATGTTGGGGAAAGCGTGCTAGCAAACGAGTACCTCGAAGCCCCAGGTGGAAAGGGCGCAAACACTGCACTGGCGGCGTACAGATCGTGTCATCAAAAGCCTCATGATCCTCGCCCGATTCCGGCAAAAGGCTGGACTTCAGACAAGCCTAGCGACGATGCGCACCGCAATGTCGATATGGATGCCCAGCTCTTGAGTAGCACGACGTCGAGAGACAAAATCGAGGTTGACGTGCGGATGGTTGGTGCTGTTGGTAGCGATAAATACGGCGAAATATTGCGCAGAGAATTGAGCAAGACTGGCATCGATACATCCGGCATTATCACCATTCCGAACACCCACTCCAGCGTCTGCTTCGTCATGATCGACGACCATACCAAAAAAAAAATCGTTGCCTCTTCACGCACGGGGCAACAACCACATGGGGGACAGAGGACTTTCTTCGGATCGAGGACCTGGGGTGCGGGATGCGCCCTGACATTTGCGTTGCTCAGATGGGAATCCAAAAGGAAGTTGTGGAGCAGATGATCGAGACGGCGGGTAGAACTGATCTCGATTTCGTGCTTAATGCTGCGCCTGCTACTCCTGTTAAGAAGAATGTTATAAGTGGGTGACGCATTTGATAATGAACGAGTCCGAGGCAGCTATCATGTCTGGTCGTGAACTAGGCGAAGTCAATGAAGATATCTGGCCCATCATTTGTCAGGAGTTTTTGAGTCGAGGGGTCAAGAACGTCGTCATCACACTTGGAGCGCAAGGAGCATACTACGCCACGGCGACGGAGCGCGGATATTGTCCCGGGTATGATGTTGAAGTGGTGGACAGCACCGGTGCAGAGTGAGTATTCATGCTTTCGCTGTTGTGTTCGTCTGTATGTGGCGAAGCTGACAATCGTAATAGTGATACCTTCATTGGGGTGTATGCATTGGAGTGTATAAGACAGAAGGAGCACGGCCCGTGGAAAATTGAGCAAGCTGTAGCTAGAGCGAACAAAGCTGCCGCCATCGCAATATTGCGGCTTGGCGCTCAGCGTGGCATACCATGGTCTGATGAGATTGACAAACTCGATGCGCCCTTTAGAGCTTCGAAAGTTGCTGATGGTAGGACTGATTGATGAGAGATGGGACCGAAAATGACATCGACAAGCGACTCTACCTCAGTCATACATCCTTTTCCATGACAAACGTGTCGTACCAGATTCCATCGTGGCAAGCGCAATATGCCCGACATCGCCCTTACCATTGACGTCTCCAATCATGACCCGAACGTCCCTCAGCGCCCTCGCCGTTTCCTTGCCATCTAGGTGCGAGCAGACGTATCTGTCGAAGTGTGGATTGTCGCGAGCTGCCATAGCCACATAACCCAGTAAGTCCGGTGTGCGCGTGATGATGCCAAGTACGAGCGACAAATTTGCCGCTAACAGCAGCACGAACGAAATTGCCATCGTTGTTCCCGCGAGCCAAAAGTGGCAAACATACCGTGGTCCGTCGTGCTTCGTGATTTGAATGTCTGTCTCGTTCCAAGCAGGTCGAAATGCCTCGTAGGTTTCCTTGTCGAGAGTTTCGTCCATCCGAATTGCATTCCCACCAACGCTCGAGTCCCAGAATGTGTTGATAGCCATTTGCAGACGATTCGTGAAAAGCTCGTGTCGTAGGTACGAGACATCGACGAAACCTGCTCTGAGATCATCGAGATCGAGCATGGGATTCATGATCCAGCGCTCGACCAATTCGTTGCCCAGTTGACTGTCTTGTGTGGCGCTGATGTCAATGCCAGGCAAGCGGTCGGCCAAGGCTCGGAACATGGCTAGAGGCGTCGTGTCACTCCATATGTCGCTTGGATTTTGGGATGCCTTTCTCATCGCACGGACCCGACAATCATTATCTAAACACGTTACTTTAGACAGAACGATGGCAGGTCTTATGGTGCAGCTGATGGAGATGACGCTCGTCGAGCGAGCGGTGTCGTTGCGCCTGGAGAAGTAGCGGAAGGCGATTTCTCCATCCGTGCTTCCTTGGTTGTCTACCAAGAGATCAAATGAAGGCCCTGTGGCTTTCAAGGACGCCAATTTCGTGTTGTTGGGTGCGAAGTCGCTGTTCCACAGCGTAGAGCCATTGTCTGCAGGCTTGGCGCAGTCCAGGCTCCAATAATGGCTTGTCAAGGCAAATGACGAGTTTCCTGCTCGAGGAACTCCGGCTACTGGTACCCCGAAGACGGAAGTGTAGGACAGCCCTGACGTAGTGGTAATGCCGTGCCAATGCTCACCGGATACCGTTGATGAGCTGGCGTTGAGTGTATCGATATCCGGTATCCTCACGTGCCCGAACAAGTCCATAGGGGTGTCTATGTTGTGCCGCGAGGTAAGCAACGCGGCGACAAACAACGGAGCGAAGAATGGCGACACTGACATGTTCGTCTGCTGGGACCGCAAAGCTGTCTGACTCGAATACAGCTCCAAGGGGTAATATACAACAGTCGAGCTGACGTCAGTGACCAGTAGTTCAGTCGAAAGGAGTCGCAGCGAAGCTTGACCGCCAAGAGGCGAGAGTAGCCATGCAAATAAAATTACTATACTAAGCGTGTCGAAGCGCCTCAGACCGATCAATTTCTCTATTGTCGATGAGACCGATTGACAACCAATGAGGCGCTCTAAAACCTGTACCTCGTCAGTGCGGGCTTCGTTGCATTACGGTATCGAACACTGACACCCATGGTCGTTCCCCATTCCGCTCTGTAGTGTCCAATTCGTCGAAGCAACTTGCCGAGAATGGCTGCATATACGATCGGAAAGATTGTTGGCGAGAACAGAGTGACCGCTTTGACGTTCTCTCCATAGATGGAAGGCGAACGACCATGCAAACCCACACAAACACCGGCTATGACTGCAAGTCGTGTTAGCTTCAACCCGTCGGCATCTGACCCTGTACTTACTGAAGAAGAATATTGGGCCGACCGCTAGAGCGGCATCCACAGCTCCTTGAGCAATGAAATACCGAGAAGACTCGTCTTCTCGCGACAGTGAGCCTAATATTTTCTCTTCATAGTTTGGTACAATTGAGGGGCCTCCGTGTAAAGTAGATGTTTCTACGAACGTAGCATCCGAGTATGTACTCTCTGCCACATCTGCTTTATCCACACTAGGCAGAGCCTTGTACGCAGTTTCGCTGGGCTGAAGGGTGTGACCCAGCATCGCGGGGAGGTTTCCTTTACGTGCGTCTTGACGTGAAGTCACCATTGGAATCCTCAAAGGGTCGCAGCATGCCGCTAGCTCGGTAGCGGTGGTTGTAGGATGAAGAGCGCAGTGAGGTAGGCAACACCTTATAAGTCGACGGTGACCAGCTGAGAATGGCGTGTATGGCCGACCGGCTGTGAGACCATGGATGCAGTGGCCTCGGAGGCTGCAGCTTGAAAGCGATCCTGCGCTATCGACGAGTGTGATAGGTCGCAGCGAAGTTGCGCAGCTGAGAAGACCCTAGGCGACTTTCGTCCACATAGTGTGCCTCAGACAAAGCCTAAACACTGAGATCGTCGAATGAAGCAGCAGAATGGTCAGGATGTTGAGCATGACTGCACTTCCTGTAGGGAATTTGAGGGCCGAAGTAGATGTTACAGGTACGCCTGTGCTTCTTGCTGGTCTTTGCGATATGGGAGACGTCCTTGAAGCGACGCAGCGTTGTCGGTACCGCTGCATGCAGCAGGTGTGATCTAGAATCAGCCTCGTGCAAGCCCGCAGCCAAGGACGCTCTCGCGTGGCCTGGCTTTAGCTTTGGACTCGACGAATTTCGGCCAATGGCAATTAGACTGATGTTGTCGAGTCCTTCTTCGAAAGGGTCTGACTAAGGACTGGGTACAGTCAGCAATATACCTACTGGGTGAAGGGCCGGGGCTGTGATCATGACCATGGCACAATGAGAAGCAAGGGTAAGATAAGGAGCGCCCACCTCGTACCCCACCCGAAGATCCTACGACTGCGCCATTTCATACTGCCCGATTCGCCTCAGCAGACGACCGTGCATACGTCGCTGTGCGAGCGACCACTGACGATATGCGGCATTGATTTACGTTTGTTCCGTTGCCGCATGTGGTCAAGATTATCTTGAGCTGGAAATAGCGTTCACGTTTTCGGATTCGGTGAGTCGGCTCTTCGATATCTTGAGGTTGACTGGGTTGATGATTGTGATGGCTGGAGTGGGCGCTAAACATTCTCGTGAGGTAGACAGGACAGGCCACTTTAGCGTGCCTTTGGAAAGAGCACCCGTGTATCGCGTGGCAGCCCCGCTTGGCTCTCTCTGCAACTGATGCTAACAAAGGTGTTCAAATAAGCAGCGAGAATGATAGGAAATACTAGGTCGTCAGCGTTGCTAGGTTTTGTAAACAGATTGTAGCAAGAGAGTTAGGTGATAGCTGCTGAATAGTGGATTTATGACAGCCCTATGCTAGGCGCTCGGGGGTACGTTTTCAAGGTCCATTGCTCCGCTTTCATAATGGTCGCACGAAATAGTCGCCGTCTAGCACATCGCGAACATCGTCAGGCTTGGTCTCTGCACCGTCGTTTGGAGCTATCTCCAATGAGAGGTCTACTAAGCCCTCCGTAGGCGGAGAGAATTGCCGTAACCGTACGCCACTTTCAGCGAAGATGTTGGCAGTCATAGTATCGACCATGTATCCTTGGTTGTAGACCACTTCACTAATGCCAACTTGCGTGATCTTCACGCTACAGGTTAAGCAAGGACAGGTATTGCAATAGAGAGTGGCGCTGCCTCCGATGCGATCTCGTCCGGCTTCGAGCAAGGCGTTCTCCTCTGCATGGAGACAGAGACAGGTCGAGAGACCAGTGCCGCCTTTAGCTGCGTTGTTGCAGCGAGGACAGCCGCCTTCGTTGCAGTTCGTCATGCCTCGTGGTGTGCCGTTGTAACCTGTGCTGACCACTCGCTTCTCCCTGACTATGACGCATCCGACTCTTCGCTTCATACAGTTGCTTCTGTGCGCTGCCAGATCCGCCAGCTGCATGAAGTATTGGTCCCAACTTGGGCGAAGTCGTGCTTCGTTCGTGAGGTTGAGCGATCGGATCGCGTCGCATAGAGTGGCTATGGATGCCGTTGAATTGAGCAACTTCAGTTGAGCACGCTGGAAGAGCGCACTGAGACCTGTGCCAGGGGCGAACAGGTGCTCGTCATTGCGCAAGACAAAGTCCTCCAGCGAGGGCGGTGTAAGCTTGTTCTTCGCAAAGCGGTTCGTGAATCTCCTCCATCGCACGCTCACGGGCGCATCGACGCTGACAAGCAAGAAGAATGGCCGTCTCAGAAGCGCGTCGACCACTTTGTCATCCCAGATATCTGTTGTTACCCAACGCTCTCTCCATCTCAGCGTGACGAAGTCGAGGAGAGCATCGACATCGGCGAAGGTGAGCCGCTTGTCGACCGAACCAGAGTCGGTGGATGGCACGTGTGCGTTCGATGCTGACTTCTCAACAGCTGGCGTTGCTGCGATCCTGGCGAGGCGTATACGCGTAAAGTTGTGCTCCTCGACGAGATATTGAGCGATCGAGGACTTGCCAGCGCAGATTCCTGGGTCAAGTCAGGCGAGCGCGATGAAGCTTGGTGGTTTTCTTGCCTCCACACAGTCCGACCAGCATGATTGACGAAAGGTATGTGGGTGTTGAGAGACTCGTAGTGCAGTGTTTGGGTATCAGTCCCTGGAATCGGGTGAAGCCTAGCGCAAGGGCGGCTGCAGGAACGCGTCTTAGCAAACCCCGCCACTGGACAAGGGCGATCATGGATGACATAGCGCGGGGGCTGTCGGCGACACCTGAGCTGCCGGCGCCTAAGACATTCACCAGCACGCGTGCCTGGCCTTGCCACGTGCTCCATCGTTCACGCCCAGATGACTCGAGCGGTTGCCTCTAGATAGCCTCCAGGCGACCTGTACTTCTTCTCTTTTAGTCTTACTGCCCCAGCATCAAGATACCAAGGAACCCCGCTCACTACTCGCCATGTCCGCCCTCAAGTTCGCGCCATGGCAGAGCGATGTCGATGTACAGTTCTATGCCGCACTTGCACACATCAAGATCAACCATGACAAGCTCGACGACTCTGCGCGGAAGGTGCTAGGCGTCTATGAGGTGCGACCAGGCGACCACTCTTCGCGTTCCATGCGCGTCCAGATACACCCAAACGCCCTCACTTCAGATGAGTACGTAGCGTGCACTTTGTTGCTATGTATGTGCTGACATATGTTTCTGTAGCGTTGCGCCAACCTACTGCCGCGCCGAAGGCATCATAAAAAACTGCAACACCATCGAGGACTACAAGAACCTTGACCGCGCTGCCATACTCGAACGATGCGCCCAAACTGTATGCTTAGGTCACTTCTATGCTGATACTCTGGCTGATACTTAGTAGATCTGGGAAGCGATCCACGACGGCTCCATATACGAATGCCCCTCTCTCCTCTCCTCCTTCACAGCCATTATTTTCGCGAACCTCAAGAAGTACAAATTCACCTACCACTTTGGCTTTCCTGCGATACAGTCAGATCCACAATGGAAGCAGATAGGAGATGTGTCACGGCTTCACGCGCGCGAGACGACGTACCTAGTAGATGCAGTGCAGACATGGCGATACAGCTCCGATGTTCGCCAAAGAGGTTTCTTTCTTGCGAAACGCTTACGAGGCGGAGGTGACCCAGATGAAAGACCGAAAACACCCGTGACACCTTTGGAAGAGTTCGGATACACTTGGGCTATAGGAAGACTCGAGATGTTTGAGAAGGACTTCTTCGAGGGCGTTGACAAGGAGGATCGCTTCATCTGTTTCGCAGACCCGTCCACCTACGAGACGAACCCCGGATGGCCCTTGCGGAATTTACTCGTGCTACTACGGCATCGCTGGCATCTAGACGAAGCACAAATCATGTGCTACCGTGACACTCACATGAAGCGAGATCAATCAAATTCCATCATCCTCAAGCTGCAGGCTGACACCGCAACATCATCGGTCACCACATCTGAAGAAGCAAGCGACCGACCGAGGACGCCAAAGCTACCTAAAGTCACCGGCTGGGAACGAACAGAAGGTGGCAAGCTCACATCTCGCAACGTTGACTTATCCGAGTACATGGACGAGCGAAAGCTGGCTGATCAAGCAGTGGATCTAAACCTGAAACTCATCAAATGGAGGATAGCTCCAGGGATCGACCTAGATGTGATCAAGAATTGCAAATGTCTCCTACTGGGAGCTGGTACGCTGGGAACGTATGTTTCACGAACTTTGATGGGTTGGGGTGTGAGGAAGATCACCTTCATCGACAATGCGACAGTCAGCTTCTCGAACCCTGTGCGGCAACCTCTTTTCGACTTCAAAGACTGTCTGCAAGGAGGTGCGAAAAAGGCTGAACGTGCTGCTGAGGCTCTGGAAGAGATTTATCCGGGCGTCGATGCCACAGGTCATGTCATGGAAGTGCCCATGCTAGGGCATCCGATGACCGACGTGCCCAAGACCAAGACGCATTTCGATAAACTTCACCAGCTTATCAATGAGCACGATGTCATCTTCCTCCTGATGGATACTAGGGAAAGCAGGTGGCTTCCGACTGTCATGGGCAAGTCAGCTGGGAAGATTGTCCTCAATGCTGCCCTGGGCTTTGACACCTACGTAGTTATGCGACACGGTCTGAAGAAGACGCAAGAGGGTGAGGTCGAGTTAGGATGCTACTTCTGCAACGATGTTGTAGCGCCAGCAGATGTAAGAGCTCCCATGACGCTACTGAAGTATAGCGCTGACAAGTCGTGCAGTCTCTCAGCAATGCTACCCTCGACCAACAATGTACCGTCACTCGCCCCGGCGTAGCACCCCTAGCATCATCTCTCCTAGTCGAACTCCTTGTCTCCATCCTTCAACACCCCTCGAAAGCCCGTGCACCAACCGGCATCACTCCACCTCAATCACAACATGCGCCCCCAAAGCCTGCACACCCATCATTACCAGCGCCGTTCCAGCATCCACTCGGTACGATACCCCACACCATTCGTGGCTACCTGAACACCTTCAGCAACATCCAAGTCGAAGGCACACCATACGATTGCTGCTCAGCATGCAGCGACAAGGTCATTGCGGCCTACGAAGCCGATCCGTGGGGATTTGTGCAGAAAGCGCTTAACGAGAAAGGATGGGTCGAGGAGATGAGTGGACTAGCAGAGGTGCAGCGACAAGCAGATGCGGCGCTTGCGGATATCGAGTTCGACGAGGAGGATGAAGGTGGACTGGATGATGAGGGCGAGATGTTGTAGTGCTTTGGATGGATTGGTGTCTTGGTGTTCGGGGTAAGAGGTCTGGATATACAAGGACACATGCTCGTCTGCTTTCCCTATCCGTTAAGCGGCCGGGTTCCGTCATCCTTGTTGTCATCATCAGTATCGCAGCCACTATCAATATACTTCAGTACATTATTGAGCCAAAAGTGCAAGCTGAGTGATCTTTTAATCCCTTGCGCTGACAATTGTGCGAACAGCACGCTCCATTTCTTGACGAGGGAGCGAGGAACCATTCAACTCACTTTCACTCGACAGTCGATCACACGAACCACGTCCACATTCTCCACGCGGGCTTTCACTCTACTGCGATCCACACATCTACAAAAGTTTCCTCTTTAGGCAAGTACGTACCAAGTTCGCAACGAGCAGCCTAGAGGTCGTCGACATATTTTTCCTCAATTCTTCTGAACAGAAAGTGACTCTGAGCAGCTCCAGGCTGGTATCCTTCCTACGGCAATCGACACTTCAAGACTGTACCTTCCTGATTAGGCAAGTTGAACGCTCGAGGTGAAAGGAAAGCCTGGATGTTATCAGTGTGCTTTCACCTAAACACATGTCTACCGAAAATGAGCTCACATCTTCTGGATGGGAGCAGAATGGGAGCAGTAATCGAGATTTCTACTCTGTCCCTTTCTGATTAGGAAGATCGAAATTTGGTAGTGAAAGCAAAGTTTAAACGTTCTCAGTGACATCAAAGCTATAATTCCGTTCAATCACGTCGGTCTGACGGAGCCATGGAGTCACACGTTAAATGTACAGTCATCGACACTTCGTTGGTGTGCTTTCCTAATCAGGCATGTTCAATGCTATATAGTGAACGCAAGATCGGAAAGTCTCGATGACGTTATAGTCTCAGTCTAATCAATTCACTCTAGCCACAATGACGAGGTCATGTAATCACTCAAATACGCAATAATCAACGGCTTGGCTGACTTACCTGATCAGGCGAGTTCAAGCTGGCGAGGTGAAAGAGCTTCAAGTAGGCCTTCGGTGCATGATCATCTTAACCCTTCGTTCAATGCCACGGCATCGTCGCGCAGCAGGCTTGTTCTCACTCTGCAGTCATCGACAGTATCATGGGTTCTTTCCTGATGTGGTAACTTCGAACGGACGGTGAGAATCGCATGCGCGGTGCGTTGTGCTGAACTTTTCTACTGCCAGCTAATTCTTCATTGAGTCAATCTCAATACCTGCAACTCATGGGCTTTTTATAAATACGTAATTGAATGAAGGCCCCCTAGACCTTCAAGGCCTGATGCATCCCAATTGAATGGTCGTTGCCATCGTCGTAATGTGACTATCTACCCGTATCTCGTACCAGTCATCATGAGCTATCACGAGCCAAAGGTATACAAAAGCAGCGTGAATAGCCAGAACAACGACACTATCGTCGCTATAATGATGGCTTCTTCAAATGTGGAAACACGTGGCTCAAACCACCTCCCGAGCTCGCGACTGGTGCCATTGTCTTCGACTCGGGATTATCGGGCGGCCGCAAGTTGTCGCTCTTGTCTTCCGACGCCGTCTGCTCGTCTTCCTCTTGTTTCCTCGCGATCTTTCGATCAATGTGATTCTCCAGCCAATCATGCTGTGACTTGCCCATGCTGAGCGTCTTTTCGATGTCCTTTGTAAGCTTGCCGACTTCCTCCTCTAGCAGCTCGTCCCTGTTCTTCTTCGGCTTCTCTTCTTGGGGTTCCTTAGCAAGCGCAGTCTCGGCCCATAGCGTTTCGAGCTCTTCAAGCCATCCACAAGCCTCTGCCAACTTCCTTACTCCACTGTCGCAATCCTCGAGCAATAGCACATCGTCTGGTCGCGTGCCGAGATCCCCTACTCTCTCCTGATTAATGAGCAAGCGCGGTGTTGCCTCCTCGCAGAATTGTGGTAGTGACGCGAACGGGTGCACGGAGAGCGACGTGCCCATGACAATGGCGAGATCGGCTTGTGAAGGTAGACTGCGGCTTTCGAAGAATGTAGCTGGTAGTTGTTCACCGAAAAAGACTATATCGGGTTTGACGAGGCCGTTGCAGGAAAGATCGAGGCAGCGAGGTACCCACTTTGCGCTGATCGCCTCTCGCATGCGGTCGGCGGGGTAGGATTTCTTGCATTCGATGCAGCGCTGTCTGGGAGTTGTCAGTACGCCCCTCTATCCATCTGATGTGTCTCCTACTCTGCGAAACTTCCATGCGCCTCAACAATCTTGTCTCCAGGCACGCCAGCCTCACGCTCCAGGCAGTCGATGTTTTGTGTAAAGAGCTTCAATAGTAGCCCCTTCTTGTGTAGCAGGTGTATGAACGAGTGTGTCATGGTCGGCCGGTATTTGCCTGGGTATAGCTCTTGTGCGAGGGTATAGAAAGGCTCCGGGTTGTTGCGAAAATATGAAATGTCAAAGACGGCTTCGGCGTACGGCAGATTGAGGCGCGACAGATTTGCGTAGAGACCCGTCTCCGGCGATCGAAAGTCTGGAATGCCTGCCGACGTGCTTATGCCGGCACCTGTCTAATGATGGTCAGCAATAGCCGCGAAGCGACTGCTGGGTATCTCACCATGACCACGATCTGTTGCGCTCGACCATCTTTGATGTATTGCGCGAGAGCCTCGAGTGTTCTTGAAGTCAAGGTCTGCGAAGGCGTGTCCTCTCCCACAATCGTGGACTCTTCGTTGCCCATCCTGAATGCTCGGCCTCGACCTTTGCCTTTGGCCTTATCTTTCCTTCGACCCTTCTCTGAATCGCGCCAGGGTCTCTCTTGCGCCAACTGCTGGCGGTGCGCTTTGTGTTTGCGTCCTATCTTGAGCGAGTGTGTCGGGTAAATAGGAAAGCGATAGGAAATGGCTGCTGCGACAAACTGACGTGGTCGTGTCACTGGGCGAGTGGTGAATATGCTAGGCAACGTTGAACATGCTCGCGACTACCCCACGCCTCGAGTAAATTCGGAAGTCCGATCAGGCTGCGTCATGCCAAGGCGCTAAAGTTTTACCAATAGGAGTCGGTGGACGTCCTCCAGCGCTCTGGCAACCGACGCAATCCAGTTGAACATAACGACCATACTCGCGTCTATTACATTCATGATACCACAAAGCAAGCTTGTGTGTATTGCATAACTGACAGTCTCTGCAGTATTATATTAATCGTATATACATGCTACATGTGTACACTAGAGAGACACTACATGGCTGTGTCGACACGATCGTTCGCCGACCTGGTCGACTCTGTCAGCAGCCTGGTAACCGAGCTCATTGCTGCATCCCCGATAGCCCAACAGGAGCATATCGTCAGCTGACAAGAGGAGCTATGTAAGGCTACCGCGGCGATGATGGGGCAGGATGATGGCTTACTACCGGATGCTCTTGCAAAACCTGCACATGGTGTGACGCATCAGAACACGGTTACTTTCTCGGGATAGAACAACAACAGTTTCAATCAGGGTGTTAATTATGGTACTCAACACATGAGCGGAAGCTTTCGCATGTAGATTGCAGGTCAGGGACCGGCTATTTTCCTTTTTGTATGAGCCCAAGATTAGCGTGGGTGCTGTACTGACACAGCAGGTGTATGTCAGGAGGGAAGAAGTGTTGCGAAGTAGTACATGAATGGTAGCTGCGAGTGTGCACGTTTGATACGAGACTTCGAAGGATAGGCGGTGCCATGCGGTACCGATTCCGTATAGCAGTGTGGGTTTGAAGGTCTCGAGCCATTTAAAATACGTGCAATGGATCAACTATGGATCAGCTGCTCCTGATCCCAGTAGAGCGAAATCTCGTTACAGCAGACCTGTCATTGTGTCTCACATTATTGTAATGACTTGCTGCTCAAAGTCGTCGGGGTCGAAGTCCGCGAACTCGTGGCACATTTCCCTCTCCGCTTTAGTACAAAATGGTCCCCAGAGGTGTTCAAACACTCCCACCCTCTTGAAAGTGTCCTTAGTCTCAGGGACTCTCTCCAATATGAGCCCGGTGCATTTCGTAACGCGGTTAATTCGTGTTTGACCAGATATCGTAGTGACAGGAATCATGTAGGAGAGAAATCGGATCAGGAGCAGATGAACATCGCTAGTCGCCGTTTCGTTACAAATATGGTGGTCTGAGTCGTACAAGTCCTCACGTTTGCCAGGTGTCGTCGTTGTCTGAGAGCTGCGTCGTAAATGACTGGAAAGCTTCAAATGACTGCTCACAATTGGCCCCATCTTGTTGTTCGCTTCCGGAGTGACTGATGCCTCGACTACCGTGACAAGGTCTTCTTCCCCGCGCAGAAAATCTACCTCGTCTTCCAGTGAGGCCCAAGACCATGAGAGTGCTGGACCAGGTTAGTGGAGCTCTTCGAGGATTTTGATCTAGGGAACTTTCATACCGCGATATGATGAAGGACGATGGCGTGCGGGGCTTGTTATCGGCCTCCACATAAGTCCCTGTGGCAAGTTGCTGCGCCAAAGACCGGCCAGATACACATCCTCAAGCACTTCGCCGAACTTTCGTGCCAATTCCGATATTGCAGGAAGCTTGTCTTGCTCAAAGGTCAACTTGCAAGCTGTGTATCTCTCAACAAGATCAAACCAATAAAGGTGGATCCGATCCTGCTATTTCGAGCATGTACCGCAGGACTCCAATGTGTATGTTGCTCTAGAGAGATTCCTGCAAGCATCCGGTCGAGCTTGAAAGGAACAACTATACCCCACCTGAGAGTGAACGGATCCCAATGGTTACTTGTAGGAACACCGTGAGGGAATAATTCGTTAGCAAGCACTTCTGAACACTCCCAACTCAAATGATATCCAAAGTGGACGATTCGTGAGCGCAGAAGTCGTTCTTGGAGCACCCAGCCGCGCTTCATTAGATCTTGGTCCATCAGTTGCAATTGCCAGCTCTCCAAAAGCCCATAGCATTCGTCTCGGTAGGCTTGGCGCTCGACAACCACGGGGATCGCTATATCTTGTGATGTGTTACTCGGAGGATACAGCTGCAACCGCACTGAAGTTGCAGAATGCGTAACGATAGATATCGCCCATGTTTTCTATCTCCCTGGCGCAATCAGCTTTGTCATCTTGGACAAAACATACCGCATCTATCCATAGGTATCCAATGTTTAAATTGTGACATATGTCAATTGCGTCCCAGATTACCGCTGGTAGCAACGCTCTGTCGATGTGGCGCCTGTAACTTCTGCGATTCGATCGTAGAAGTTTTGGCATCGAGTGATCGTCCCAGCGGTGGCTCAATGTTGCGTATGCGGGCTGACGCCGGTAAAACTCATGGTTGAGCACAATATAAGGTCGGTCAGGTGTGCGCACATCGATCAACAGGTGTGGAAACCGGTGGATGCTAATCGTCTCAGGGGGCTGGCAACAAATAGTGTGACCGTAGAGACACATATCTAACCACTTCTTGATCATGCTGAAGCTCCGTCCTTCTGCTGATTGGAAGGACTGATTTGTGGTATTAACAGCCCACGTGGATGCTGATGGAAAGATATGCGACAAGTGGTCAGGCAGCTTTCCATAGGACGTTCCGCGAATTCTGGGTTCTTGTGTTCCGGCACGAGGTCACAACATAATTCTAAACCCACGGTCATCTTCGACAGAAGGGTGCGTGTGATCAAGGTATAGAAACTGGTGTATAGGTCGCTCTGTGGCAATGGACCGCTTGTACCGAGCACAGCCATTCTTCTCGAATAGTTGAAGTAGCGACAATCTCGACAACGTGCCATCGTGTGGTATATCCTTTTGTGGTAGTGATTGCATATAGTTCCATTGCGGGACACAGATAGGACATTTGGCTATCGCGGCCTCGCGGACTTTCTCGACGAGTGCATCAACGAAAGTGACCTCGGTCCGTGCGTATGTCTTTCTCAGTAGCTCCCCATGGTCGGATGAGCAAAGCTCTACACTATACACAAAATTCCGTTGTTACCGAGGAGTGCATTTCTCAACAGTGGTGGTGGATGCACTGAGGCATTTCGGTGAAGGTCAAATTTGGTGGTCGTATGTAAATGCCATGAGAGGGCCACACATAAGACCGGAGAACTGCATTACAGACCATCAAGTGGTGTTACAGCTTTATGCAATAAATGGGCGGTCGCATTCGAAACTCACATGATCGATATGAGTTGTTACCCATACTGGCAAGGTCGGAGTCCACAAGCTCAGGAACTCTCATACAACCCGCGTCTTGACAGTTGCCATCGCGGAACTGGTTGAAAAGTCCAAGCTTGCAAGTCTATCGTTCGCACCCCAGCCGATACTGCAGATATAGTCGAATGAAGCTCTATAGACTCTCATGGTCTCAAGGTATATTGCAGCCATCGTTGCCCGTCAGAGACAGCACAGTTAAGAAACTGGGCTGCTTCGCATGAAATACAAATTCAATTAGCGGAATGACATCAGGTGAAAATAGTGTCTTTCTCAAGGCGCAGTTCGTAGTCTGTCGGCGCTAAATGACCAAGGAGTCAGTAATTCGCCACTGCGATCTTCAAACAGGGAGCCAATGAGTGAAGTAGGGTGCCTGCAGGAATTGGTGTCGTGAAGTCCTGGTGAGCTATAGTTCGTGCTTCGCGCACGACCTCAGAGGTCATCTTGCCTCAAGTACCTGAATGGGTCCTGACGACAGCTGGTGCGACCATCCAGACAGAGCAGTGGTTGGAAAATAGTGGTTCGACTGAGGCTAGCCTTGTGGAACGGTCTGATGGAACTTGTTACCAGCCTTGTGTCTGACAGTAACAACAGGTTGGTAAGCCAGCCCGCCCACAATGTCCTCGGACCGGCCATATCGTGTCAAGCTGTGCTTCAAGATATGAAGACCGGCCCGTAGTGCTTGACAAAGCTGTTCAGGCTCCGGCATAACAGATGGCGAAAGAGTTTCGGGCCGTCCCTTCCCTGCTTACCCGCCCAAGTAGGTAGGGTAGACCGATAATGTCACGGGACCGGCGCTTAAATCATGTCGACTTCTACCTTCTCGTTCCTTCTGAGCCCTTGTTCCTGCTCAGACAGCACCGCATTTGCTATGAGCCAGGCATTGGCTCGACGCGACGATGGCGTCAGGTCGATACGCGCAGAACCCCGCCTTCTGCTTCTCACGCGTTCTCATACGCGGAGTCTCCAGCGGACCTCAACAATGCGTCGATCAGCGATGCGAATCATCTTCGCTTACCTGTTCAACAGCTTTCGTGCATTGACACGTGAAAGCACACTTGCTGCGCATGCCATTGTGGCGTGAAGGCATCCTTCCCGCAGCTTGGCCATCTTGGTATTGCGATACCGAGTGTCGAGGCTCTTAGGACGGCCATCGCGCCGCGGCTCCGGTGTCAAAGAGCTCGGTTGCTTCTGATTCGCAAAACTCTCATGTCACCGGTCGTGGTACGTCCAAAAGTTCCTGACATGAAGTTCGCTCTCAGCCGCAACACCAAGCAATGGATGAATCAGCGTCCTCAGAACCTGCACAAATCACGAATCGCGCGGCACCCGGGCGCCAAATTGTCGGCATCCGTTTCTCGTAGACATGGTCAGGGGTTGTGTGCAGAAGATCCACATTCACATGTTACCACAATCACCAGACTTCCTATCTTGGACTTCGAACGTCCTCAACAACACTCGCGACCGTTTGACGTTGACGCACATGCAGCACAACACTACGCTATGCATTGCGCAGTACAGCTGCGGCACGTCTGACAACGTGCGTCAATGACCGATAAGATTCTCGAGGCCAATGAGGTAGGGTAGACGATGAGGGGAACCATGGCGAAGGGGGGAGAATTCCTTAGCCATGCCGCGATACTCATTGATATGATTGAATGATGGGAGGTTGCCCTATCAAACCCCACGAACCGAACCACTGGCGCAGTTCAACACGAAACATGCGCTGACCGCAGAGAGCAGGACTGAGTGGAATGTATTTATGTACCTTCAGATCTCCTGATCAACACCGGGCTGTCTCAAGACTCGAATCGAGTACCGACGTGCAATCGACGCGGAATGTCGCGAATGTTTTGTCATTGAGAGCTATTAGGTCCACTCTCAACAGCAATATAGGCTTTTAGTCCACGCCTTCAGTCAGGGCACATTAGCGCTTGCGAAACCACCTACCGGAAGAGACGGTATTGTGCATGCGGCAAGCTCAATCATTGGGTCATTTCCTTGGTCGAAAGAGAATTGCAACACGTTCACCAAACGGGACGAAGCATGCGTCTCTTATCGTGACCGTTGAGTGGCCAATGCTCCTTTCACATGCCAGGCAAGCGCCTTGCAGGCGGCGGCGTGAACTCAATGTCTAATGTCGCGAGACAGTTGATGCGCCTATCCGCAGAGAGCGCAGGAAGGAGGTAGTATAGGATCAAGGCGGTTGCAAAACGTGTAACACGCGCATGTTCAGCAACTCAGAAGAGATGAGACGAACCGTGATCGCCAGCTGCAGGCAGGAGCGTTCGCTTAGAAGCAGGGGCAGGGCAGGAGCGTCACTGCAATTGTTTATCGATAAGGGCATTAGCCACTTTCACATGCTATTCATCACGCAGTCGCCCGCGCTGTTTTCAGGTAAGGTCTTTCTTTGCTCCAATCAGCCTAACACGTACATCATCGCGCAAGACCGGAACCTGCTCGCATATAATAAGGTACGTTGAGGCGAAGCTCCCTTCTCACGTTGTTTTGTGCTGCTCTTCCATACTTTCCTCTTCCTTTGCAGTCGCACTCACACAAACTTTCACAAAAGGCACTACACAATTACTAGAGACACTCGCTCATGACACCCCACGCAACACAAGACACGACATCTTCCCAGACAAACGGCGACATGAGCAACAACAGCGCTTCGTTGACCAACGGCGAGACGCCGCGCTCAAGAACTCTGTCGGTATGTTCTCCTTCCGGCAGAAACAGACATTCCTTGCACAGCATTCTTGCCTACAAGCCATTCGGACATCAGTCGATCAACGGCTATCGTGAGCTGCGCAGCTCTGGGGATCACTGCGACCCCCAAAGCGGGGCTGTCAGGGCGCCTTGGAATGGCCAATATCCATTGACCAGTTACACCGCGCCTTGCTATCACGATGCACGCCCGGCTTCTTCATCCCACCCAATCACCCCACGTCTGCAACCCGCCTCCACGGTGTGACAGCTAACAGTCCGGTAGCATCTCCAGTCGTACCCCGTCGTTCATGACACGGTCGAGACCCTCAAGAATACCCAGATCGGCACCAGCACACTGAACCTTGCCTCCAACACATACCAAAGCGTCGTCGCACCCTTCCACCCATACCTCCAGCGCCCATACTCCGTCGCATCCCCATACCTTTCCAAGGCAGACGAATTTGGCGACAATGGTCTCACCAAGCTTGAGACGCATGTGCCACTCGTCAAGGAGGATACCTCAGTGCTGAAGGGATATGCGTTTGCGCCCTTCAACTACCTTACTGGAACCTGGAATGAGCAATACCAGAGGACGCAGCACCGCAACGGCGTCGTCAAGGTCGGTCTTGCTGTGATCAGCACCGAGCTCAAGATCGTCCAGGATGGCTGCACCGTCTTCCTCGACTACTGGAACGCCAAGAAAGGACCCGTCAAGGAGAAGCTGAACGAGAAGGCCGAACAGGTAAAACAGTAGGCTGGTGACCGCGTTCGACCTTACCTTCCTCGCCTTCCCTATTCCGTAGTCATTCGTCGTCGCTCATCCGATCCATCGCATACATTTCCTTCCCCAACTGCAGAGAACACTGCTGGCCCTTCGGGACGTCGACGCAGGAGGAGAAGCAAGTCTTCCACTGCGCAAGCTCCCTCTCTGGAGACGTGCGTGGAGAACGTGGGTAGTTCTAGTTCTAGTTCAGGGACCTCTTCTCAATCAGTGGCCTCCAGTAACAGGAAAAGTTCGGATGTCTCTCCAAAGTCTAGCAGCAGGAAGGATTCGACGCGTGTTTCTTGGAGCGAGCCGGTTGCCAAACGGTCGGGTTGACTCTTCTCTTTTTAGATACCTTTCTCTTTTCTTTTCGCTACGCTATGAGCAGATGGCCGCGACGTGTCGTCGTCGCTGGTTTTTCTTAGGCAGTACATTGGATAGACTGATTTATGATGACCCATATCATCCTTCGCTCCGTATGCTGCTCATGCTGTACTTGAGGCCAATCGTGTACAGCTCCCGTGCATTGCCCTGCACGCGGACTTGAAGTCAGTGCTGCGATTTTATCTCAGCATGCTGATCCGAGTCTCTCATTTCCAGGTGTGGCGTGTCTCACATTGCCACAATCACGATCCTCACGGTGCTAGACTGGTGTCTTTGCTTTACATGTGACAAGCCGCTCTTCTCAGACCAGTGACAGATTCCAGCGATAGGGTTTGAGCGAACATGCAATGTCATTCCACAGCATCCGAATAGTCCTTCACATGTCCTTCTCTGACACTCAATCGGAGGCTTTCTGGTGGCTCGTTAGCTTCCCTGCATTGTTGGATGATGGTAGAGACACATCAGTGAATAATGCAGTGTCTATGCATATGCAGTGACATATCAGCGTAGAGTCGCATGTGGGATCATATGCGCGGGAAAGAATCGTGAACGTCGTGAATTGATCCCGAAGCCGGAGTTTCATGCTTTCATTTTCAAGCCGAAGTACACGCCAGGATGGCAGGCCCTTTTCTGGAGCTCTGTCCACCCAATGCTAAACCACCGACATGCTCATTGCAGGATGTCCACGTGTGTCAAATCATGCCTGTCTGCGCCCAGCCCGTAACCCCAAGGAAAGCCTAGAACTGTAACGGGGTGAAGAACCACCTGTTCTTGCCCGACTGGTATCGCTCCTCGAACGCCTTCTTGACCGTCTTCTTGGCCTCCTCCCGTTGCGAGACCTCCTTGAATGTGTCGGCAGCGAGCACGCCCTTCAGATTGTCGAGCTCAATGGTGTAGCGGGTGGGCATCAGGTGGGTGTCTGCCTCTATCAGTATAGCTCCTGCAATGCGATCTCAGTCCCACGTACAGTTGACCTGCTTGACGAAAGGCTTGACCTTGCTCTTCTTGGCCTGCTTGGTCTTTGACATGCGGCGGGTGACCTTGGACGGGTAGCGCTCGATACCGGCGACGAGGGCGTGAGGGAAGGGGTGCGACTTGGTGCCGTTGTCGAGTGGTGAAATGATCACACACTTCTTGCCGGCATAGCGGCCCCGGGTGATAATGACAACGCGTCCGACCTTGAGGCTGTAGATAGTCTGTTAGCAGCTGTCCTGTCGCATGCGTGCGTCTCGCGGCGTGGTGGTGAAGATATTAGAGAGCATCCCGGCGCACCGAGACCTCTCACAATATCCCATTCGCAGCCCATGGTAATTCGTGCGGATGATTCGGGGCACTCACAACTTCATTGTGGCTGTCGTCCGGGATGGTAGTCGGGTTAGTGGTCGTGGAGTTCGAGGTTGTCGTTGTCTTGAAAATGCGCCAGGTTCGTCTGTGGGCCGGCGAAAAGAGGAAGCGAGCGCCGGCCAGCCAGAAATCGCGCTAGTGAGCTGGCGTCTTATTGGCCAGCCCCACTCGCCGCCTTCGAACTTTTGGCGTGTCTGCCAAAAAGTTCGCGACACCGAGCGAATGCATACTGAACGTCAACCACACCCACGATGAAGATCAAGGCCCTCAGCCGGTCGGCTTCGTCGGCGCAGGCACCTGGATCGAACGTACAAAAAGTCACGCGCAACCTCGACCCCAATCAACATCCTTTCGAACGGGCACGGGAATACACACGAGCTCTCAATGCGACCAAGGTCGAGCGCATGTTTGCGCAGCCCTTCATTGGCGACTTCGAACCCGGGCACGTGGACGGTGTATATTCTTTCGCCAAAGACCCTAACTCACTCGAGCATTTCGCAAGTGGTAGTGGTGACGGCGTGGTAAAAGTGTGGGACTTTACAAGCAGGGAAGAGAAGTGGCAGGCACAAGCACACGAGAACCTGGTCAAGGGCATGTGCTGGACAAGAGACAAGAAACTCATAACATGCGGTTCGGATCGGCAGATACAATTGTTTGAACCATATTCACAAGCCTTGAAGACTGCACCTAAGGCGACCTGGCACGGCAGTGCAGCCTTCACGTCGGTATCGCACCATCGATCGATGCCTTCATTCGCCGCAGCCTCGAGTATGGTCTCTATATACGACACCACCCGGACTTCTGGTGCGCCTGTGCAGACGCTGGTCTGGCCGTCAGCGATTGACACGATCAACCACGTCTCCTTCAATCAAACCGAGACCTCGATCCTTGCAACTTGCGCAACAGATAGGGCTGTCATCCTGTATGATCTCCGTACGAGTATGCCTCTCCACCGCACCGTTCTCAACTTTGCGTCAAACTGCATATCCTGGAACCCCATGGAAGCCTACAACTTCGCCGTTGCCAACGAGGACCACAATGCATATGTAAGTGATGCTTGAAGGTCGACTCGAAAACCACTGACACATTCAGATATTCGATATGCGAAACATGAAGCGTGCGCTGCAGGTGCTGAAGGGCCACGTCGCTGCGGTCATGAGCGTCGAGTTCAGCCCGACTGGCGAGGAGCTTGTGACCGGCTCGTACGATCGATCAGTCCGCCTATGGGAGCGACAAAAGGGGCATTCTCGAGACATCTATCATACCAAGCGCATGCAGCGAGTCTTCTCGGTCGCCTGGTCACCAGACAACAACTACATTCTCAGCGGATCGGATGACGGGAACGTGCGACTCTGGCGTGCGAGAGCTGCCGAGCGAAGGGGTGTCAAGTCGTATGCTTTGCAGCAGAAGTTGCAGTACGATGAAGCGCTCAAAGAGCGGTACAAACACATGCCCGAGATCAAGCGCATCGCTAGACACAGGCACATTCCAAAGACTGTCAAGAAGGCTGGCGAGATCAAGAGCGAGGAGCTCAAGGCGATCAAGAGGAGGGAGGAGAACGAGAGGAGACACACGAAGAAGGGTCAGACAAGGCGAAAGGCGGAACGCGAGAAGATGGTGTTGGCGAGGGAGCAGTGATTCACCGAGGAGCGTTCATGGCATCCTTCCTGCATAGCGACGGCGTTCAAAATTTCAATCATGAGGTTTTCTTATGGCCTCGAAGACAAGTCATATTCTTCATTGCGATTATTTTGGGGTTTACTCGCACACTGGTAAACGGAGCTGCCTTCGGCACGTGATAATGCGATTGCGTCATCTCTGGATTGGAAATGTATCATGCAGGGCGCAGGGCCTCCAGCTTCCTACAGCCGAGTACCATGTCGGGATACCTTCCGACGTCTTTATTATAAAGCAGAACTTCAGGCAACACCATCACTCCGCAATTGCACAGTAACACGAAATCAACCAACAATGGCATCCATCAAGTCTCTGAAGATTCAAGATGACAAATTTAGTAGCCTCGGCTTGACGAAGACGACTGTGAACAAGGAGGAGGTTGTATGCTACAGTCGAGGTTTGAGCTCTGTATCCGAGAAGAATCCGATTCTCGTTCTGGTCCATGGCTACCCTCAGTCTGCGTACATGTGAGCACATCACGACCTCTCCACCATCATCAATACTGATATAGCTCGAGGTGGCGCCATATCATCCCTCTTCTTCCCAAAGACGCACCAATCTTTGCACCAGATCTTCCCGGCTACGGAGGCAGTGCACCCATAGAGCAAAACGACAAGCTCACCATCGGCAACACGGTACTAGCCGCACTCAAAACCCAACTCAAGCGCACGACAAGCGGACCATCAACCAACGACATTCCAATCGTTCTCATTGGACATGACCGTGGTGCACGAGTCTCCCATCGCCTCGTCGTTAGCGGCTATGAGGGCATCGACATCCTCGGCGTGTGCCTGATCGATATTGTCCCGTCCTGCACGCAATGGCAACACTACGTCTCGCCTGTCCGCGCCGCAAAAGAAATCTCAGGCTACTTCCACTGGCCTCTGCTCGCCAACGTCTCGCTAGCGACACGTATGATCACTGCGTTCGGCGGCGCGAATTGGTGCACTGAGATGATTCAGCGTTGGGCTGGTAAGAATCCCACCGGCGTGGCCTCTTTGAAAGCAGACGATGCGTTCGCTGTATACGGCGGCTTTTTCGAGAAGGAGTCTGTCATTGTTGCGACGAGTGAGGACTACAAGCACGGCGCTACGACGGATGTTGAGATGGATGAGGCGGATCAGAAGGCTGGGAAGAAGATCGATAAGCCGTTGTTATTGCTGTATAGTGCGGATTTCATTGGTAGTCGGTTTGACTTCGACTTTGGAAATGTGTGGAAAGAGTGGACGAAGGATGGAACCAAGATCGTGAATCACGGGCTGGAGAATGGAATTGGACATTTTGGCGCGGAAGAGGCGCCCGAGGAGTGTGCGAAGGTGATTATCGACTGGCTGGGCGTTTTGGGCATCGGTGTGGAGTCGTAGGGTGGTGATAGGACGGCTGCATAGACCCGATGCTTATCAGAAGTGCAAATTGCCACTTAGTCCGCGACTTCACTTCGTCTGTCACTGCCTCATGGTAATTCAAGATTGGGTCTCCTCGTGTGGTAGCTATGTTCTTGGCGTACTGGGGCGAACCCCGATTCAGCTACGGTACGGAACGCAGCCTTCTTCTCTCAGTTCCTGGATTGGGTAGACACATACCCAATACCTCTCCAATACACTTTGCTATATTTCTAGAGGTAGTCTAACGTGTGTAAGCTCAGGTAAGATGCACGAGCCACACAACAAGTTAATGCCAGCACTACATTCTCAGTACCCCATGCACGCGCACACCTGCACGCGCGCGCGAAGCTGTGCCGCAAATGACCGCAACCTATCGCTATATTGGATCTGTCGGTAGCCGTAGGTCCGCAAATACTCGGAAGGTCATTCTAGTGCAGGTCGCACCAGGCACTTCGATCCTCCGTTTCACAACGCTGGATCGTGTAAACACACCTGACCTGAACACAAACAGCAAGCTGGCCAAGGATCTCTCGATGACCTTTCAATGAATGAAAGTACCATATGCGAAGGGTATTCACTGCTGACCATACTGTTCTGCTAAGCGTGCAGTTCGCAACGTCAAGTCCACAGTAACGCGAGCGAGCAGCGTTGGGCAGTCACAAATGTCGATTTTCAGCTCTCCAACAGCGATATGCGCCAGTCTAGAACTTTCCATATCAGGGGAGCGCAGAATTCCGATCTGCGCACGTTGCCGAAGTCTTTTGGAAATTCCGAACAGGCCCACGTCCCGTTTGGATCTCGTTGAGTGTAATTATGCAACGATCTACCATTCTGCCGCGCGTGGCTGCCAACTTTGCCGCCGATTCGAATTCATTCGATTGGAAGGATAACTGGACGAGAAAAGCCAAATCTCTGCAAATGACGTTAGAATTCTACGACGAGCAGGAAATCCCGCAACTTGCTCCGACCACATCGACCTGCAAGACCGTATGCAAGCTTCAATTTGGAGCAGATGATGAAGACTGGGAAACGACTAAAGACTACCGCCTTAATTTCGAATGTTCAGCCCGTGTTCAATGGCGAGCGTTGCTGCGGCGTGAGAATGCCTCCGATCATGGACACACTAGCGGGAGAAAATACCGGTGACTTTCGGTGTATGCAGACGATCAAGCGTTGGATGGTCAACTGTAAGCACAATCATAAGCTTTGCAATGCGCCCGTCGACCTTTCTCAAGGCACCAGTTGACACATTCCGACCCGATTAATTTCCACCAATGCGACTGGTCGCCTCCGTCTGGTCAGAACGGACCAGAGTGCTCCACGGAACCACTATCGTTACGCAAGTCTTAGCCATAGATGAAATAACAGCATGAAGTATCCGAGACTCTCGCGACTGAACAAGGCAGCATGGGAGAGGAGTATCTCACTTCACGCCTCGAATTCAGTCTCCAGAGATGCTGTGCTTCTCTGCCACAGACTCGACATACCCCACCTGTGGGTAATGTCCATCCCTGGGACCCGAGACGCACCCTGAGGCGAGACACTTTTGCACTCCGGACCTTCGGCCTGCCCTTCTTGTGAGTCTATAGAGCTGTAATTGATATAGACAATTTCTAGCCATCCCTTCTTCAAGAAAATGGTCTCCGAGCATGATTTCTGCATTATTGGGCATGTCGTCAATCGTTTCCTGAAGGTCGTTAGTCGCCCCTTTGACAATTGACCCCTGTTTATTCGCGAATTTCCAACTCTATCGAACATTCGGAGGTCTACAACTAAATTATGAGGAATGAAGATAGTTCTCCTAATTAGCTTTTAAAGCTGTTCTAACATCAGGAGTGTGGATGCCGGGAGGTCCGTCGGACAGAGGGTAAAGACGCAGAAAAGCCTCCCACTCTAGCGGGACGCCCTAACCGTCTTGAGCTGCTGACACATCGCTGTATTAAATTTCCGCCCTATCCCTATCTTTGATGTCCAAAAATAAATGTGGCGCGTGTCGTGCGCCTCTAAGCCCGAAATGTGTCCTTTGTTGTCGCAATGCCTCACGACGCCTTCAGGCGATCAGGTAGCCGCTGCACAGTAGACCATACCCAGCTATCATGGATAAGGTAAGTCAAGTATTAGCACGAGAAGTTCCTCCTGGTGTGCGTAGATCGTACCGTGCTCTAGCAGACCACGGCGAGGTCCCTCACAGTACCCTTCATCACCGCGCACGCGGCCGACGCTCGATCGAGGAGAAGGCCCAGAGCCAGCAGTATCTGACACCTTGGGAAGAGAGTGCTCTCGTCAGATTCATCTTACAAATGTCAGATCTCGGACAGCCCGTACGAGTCAAGTACATTCCCTCTCTCGCCTTCGTAGCCACTCGCGCGCGGCCTTCGGCAGACAGACCCCTCAAACCTCCAGGCAAGAACTGGGCAAAGGCTTTCGAGAAACGCCACCAGAAACGGCAGCAAGACGCGTCTCGGCGCTAGACTGGAACCGCCACGATACGAACATTGCAGGGAAGATGACACACTGGTTCGAGGTGATAGGCAGGGTATTGGCCGATCCAGCCATTCTAGCAGAGAACGTTTACAACATGGACGAGACTGGAGTCATGCTAGCAAAGCTAGGCTCCGTGAAAGTCCTCGTAGGTAAGGATGATAAACGAAACTATAGAGGCGCGCGAGTGAAGCGAACGACGGTGACTGCTATTGAGTGCATTAGCGCCGACGGTAGGTATCTAAACCCTATGATTATATGGCCAGCCACCACTCACCGAAGTAACTGGACTACCTTCCCTACTCCTGGATGGCATTATGCATGCAATGAATCTGGATATACCGACTCAAACATCAGCTTGCAGTGGCTCAAGCGTATATTTGACCCTGAGACTAAGGAACGTGCCAACGGGCGACCTCGTGTACTGATTCTTGACGGCTTTGGAACACACGAGACCCTTGAGATTTTAGAGTATTGTTTTGCAAACAACATCATCTTATGTCGTCTCCCCTCTCATACATCCCACAAGCTTCAGCCTTGCGACGTTACTGGTTTCGGCCCACTAAAGACAGCCTACCGCGAAGAGGTTGAACGACTAGAGCGAGGGGGAGTCAACACTATAGGCAAGGAGCACTTCACCTGTTTATATAAGCCTGCGCGGGAGCGAGCCTTTACGTCTAAGAACATTAGGGCTGGTTTCGCCGCATGTGGTTTAGTTCCGTTCAACCCAGATAGAGTCCTCCGGACTGTGCCCAAGTCACCGGCTGAACTAAGTCTCGCGGTTCCGAACCAAGCGCCTTGTCAAAACGATGTAGCACCGCAAACGCCTGTGACTCCAGTTTCAGCAGAGGGCCTTAGGTCGCTGCAGGACCTAATTCTACAAAGGGACGCTCATGCTCTTAACGACACGACCAAACAGAGCTTAGAGCGACACCTACTTAAGTTCGCTAAAGCTGCCCAGTTGTCCTTCACGAAGGGTGCTCTTCAGCAAAACCATATTCGACTTTTGAGAGCTATCAACAACGAAGCTAAATCTCGACGATCGACAAAGACAGATATATTAGAAAAGGGGTCTGGGCAGGTATTCACTTATGAGCATCTCCAAGACAAACGGTTGAAGCGTGCGGAAGAGAACGCAGCTAAAGAGGCTAAAGCCAAGGCAAGACGTGATCGGAAGTGCAAAAGTCCTACACAGGAGGCAGTAGATGTCACGGCGCCTGCGAGTACCGTGAAACGTGGTCGAAAGCGTAAGAGCACTGCGCTGGAAGCAGAGGCGGCGGACCTGCTAGACGTCGAGACTGGGCCATCTGTGCCAAAGGGTAAAGCCGCAAAAGTGAGCAATGATAAGGCGGCAGAAGCTACAGGAGTACCGTGGGCGGCCCCGGTTGCAAACATGTATTAGGAGAGTGCTGAATGCTTATCCTATTTAGACGCATGCTTGATCAACATTAGTTTGAAACGTGTTTCAGTGTCATCGTTCACACTGCTTACATACAGTATAGTAGCGACCGAAATTGGTTTCCGGTTCGTACACATTAGATATGCTGAGCGCACGGCCGCTTACAATAGAGCTTACTTAATATATACTAGCGCTTTATAAGGGCTTTCTCGTTTTGCTCCGCTTGCACATGGCCTTGGCGTCTCTATTCAAAGCCGCCGCGCTACGGCATCACGCACCTTGATTTGCCATTCTACGGAGAGAGTGCCTACAGCCCTGTAGCTGGTGCGGGTCGGCCAGCGTTCCCGTTAACGGTGAGCGGTATGGGGGATTTACTTGTCCTAGCTGTGGGCTGTGAGACACGTGCGAATACAAGCCATTCCATAGCAGGCTAGCTTAATGAATTTCAATCGCGCTGCACTAGCTACGATCCTCAGCCTGTTCACCTACACTACGTCCTGACACCTATGCAGATATCGATAGTGAATCTCTCCACCACTTCCACTCGCCCACCTTATCTCAACACTTACATGAACTTTCCCGCCGCCCACGCTACGCAACTGTGCCTTCTCTATGCGTCTTTTGCAGCTCCAGGGTGCCGGTAGCTTCAGCCTTATCGAGTTTCAAGGCAACAACATCCCGCCGTATGCGATTCTCTCGCATACCTGGGGCCCGAGCAACGAGGAGGTCACATACCAGGACCTGCTTAGCGGTACAGGCAAAGAGAAAAAAGGTTATTGCAAGCTTACCTTCTGTAGGCAGCAGGCTGCAAAGGATGGCATCGATTACTTCTGGGTCGACACCTCCTGCATCAACAAACACAGTAGTGCAGAACTTTCAGAAGCGATCAACTCTATGTTTCGCTGGTACCACAAGGCGGTGAAGTGTTACGTGTTCCTCTCCGATGTGTCAACCGCTGCTAGTGCTAGAAGTAGTGTGACCTTCCCTAAAAGTAGGTGGTTCACCCGAGGGTGGACACTGCAAGAGCTTCTCGCTCCAACGTACGTTGAGTTCTTTTCTAGGGAAGGTGATCTGCTCGGAGACAAGCATTCGCGTGTGCAAGAGATTTCTGAGATCACAAATATAGCGACTGGAGCTCTTGAAGGGAGGGCTATGTCGCGTTTCTGCGTCGAGGAGCGAATGTCATGGGCTAGCAGACGAGAGACGACACGTGAAGAAGACAAGGCGTACTCTTTACTTGGAATATTCGGTATTTTCATGTCGCCCATCTATGGCGAAGGAGAAGAAAATGCTTTCAAGCGGCTCCAGAAGAAGATTTTCAGGTACCCAGAGGACGACTTGCACCAGTTGAATGCGGCGACTCTTCGAGGAGCGACTCATGAATTAAGCCCTTCAAAGACTCGTACGTTCATTGCTACTCACGCGAAGTACCGCCCTAGAATACTGACGCCCCTCATAGAACTGGGACTCGATAGCTTGAATATGCAGCCCAGTCAAAACCAGAACCAGTATGGGACACAGTGTAGCGATACGATCCCTACGACAACTGACGACAAGTTAATCTCAAGGCCAGCAAATAGAAGAGACCGTGAGAGAAATTCTAGTTCACCGCTCCAGCGTAGTCTCGAATCCGACCAAGGTACTGACGAGCTTGTAAGTATAACATTTCCTACTTGCAGATTCTGCTAAACAATACCTGAAGCTCGAAGAGGTCCTTCGTTATGTTGCAACCAAACCTCTTCATCCACGCCAGTCGGTATATACCACTCGTCAAATAGGAAGTCAGGATGAAGGTTATAATACGGTGAGGCATAGATCTCAAAGCAGCAGTAAGCGAACAAGGACCATCGCTGCTGGTCACAGCCACCATTTAATCGGTCCACAACCGATTCTTCAGAGGCTTACTATAAGCGAGTATCAACAAGCAAGTTCAACTTGTCCCATCGGCTGCATCTGTAAATGTCACGCCTCTCGCCGTATCAATGTTCTACCGCATAATTACCTCTTCGGGTCGTTCTCGATCACCATTTCAGCAGCATCTGGTAACAAGAGTCTGTGTACAGAGACGTCTTGCTCGCGGCGGTTGATGTCTGTCGCTAGAGCTACTTATCGGTTTCCCTACTGGTTCCTTGCTCGGATTTTATGCTTTACTATGGGCATGCAGCCACAGGTTGGGCTAAACACTTCCTTGAAGACGCTTCGAGTTGTTCCTGACGATGCGGATATCATGCGCTTTGCTAAAACAGGGGACCTTCAAGGAGTCAGGTCGCTGATAGAGCAGAGATTGGCCTCGCCTCTTGATGTAAACGCCACTTGGAATGTACCTGTCCTAAGTGTAAGTAACGATCAGCCCTAGATACTTCTGCGAGACATATGTAGAAACTAACGGGAACTATGTAGTATGCTGTTCAGGGACATCATACAGAGCTCTGTCAACTTCTTCTAGACCAAGGTGCTGACCCATGTGTGGAAAATATATCGAACGTGTCCGTTCCTCTAATATCCCCTTATTTGTTGTCTGTTTGCTAATCTGAAACCAGCTCCGCTTTGGATAGAGCATGGGATATTGTACTGGCGCAGAATGCCGATACGCAAGCTGATGACAACCTTCGTTCTATCTTCTCATTACAGTACGACTCAATATGGTTCGAAGAGCAGCAATTCACCACTCTTCATAAGATCATCTTCCGCGCGGTCGGGCGAGATTTACAAGCAGAATTGCGGTTGTCCACATCAGCGATCAATCAGCGGGACTCAAAGGGCCGGACACCATTAGCTTGGGCTTCAGCCAGAGGCGATGAAGAGTTTGTACAAACACTCCTGAAGTTCGGTGCAGACCCAAATATCAGTTGTGCCGTGGGAAACTCGCCGCTATTGCGTAGCGTACAAGCATGGTCACCGAGATGTATCCGACTCCTCCTAGCTCATGGTGCCGATGTTCTTTCGAAGAATACCTTAGGATTTACTGCTTTACACTATGCAGCATACTACAAAGACGACGAGAGTTATTTGACACCGCTCCTAGATGCTGGCTTACCCATCGATGGAAAAGATAGTTACGGATGGACAGCTCTAGCAGCCACTGCTGAGTACGACCATTCAAGCAGTGCAAATGTGCTTCTGAATCGCGGTGCCGATATCGAGACTCGTGATAAGAATGGATGGACTCCTCTGCTAAGGGCTGTTAGTTCAAACAGCCATAGGGTCTTGAAAATGCTGCTCGGACAAAGGGCAAATCATCGCGCAGTCTCTTTCCGCGGTGAGACCATTCTTCACCTTGTGGCAGGCAAAGGCGACTATGAAACTCTAGAAACACTCAGTGGGGCAGCTCTTGAAGATTTAGATGCCGACATGAAAAATGACAAAAACCAGAGAGCTGTAGACATGGTAAAGTCTCGAAACCCTCAATCGTTGCAGCTTGTTGCGGCTTTTGACAGCCTGATTAAGAGCCTGAGGTAGGAAACGTGAGTATTGTGCAGCGTTTTGTTTTATCGTAAGCTAACTACCTAGGCCACAAGTCGTCATACGTCGCCACCGCTGGTAGGCAGGAGGCCAACCCGCGCCAGCCATAACCCTGTAGATTACAAATTATGGTAAAAGTACTGCTTGGTAGAGCGAGCATCACGTCCCTGGAACTGTGGAGCGGAGACTCTAAGACCGTGAGTAGTGGAGCAAAACGGGGGAACCTCTGCAACACGCTAATACATATTTAGTAAGCGCCTTTCGTAGCGGCCGTGCGCTTAGAATCTCCTATGTGCACAGACTGGAAACCGATTCCGGTCACTACTGCATGAGTTGGACTGTCATGCTCTGGTCAGCACAGCCATAATTTTGCACAGCCACAAGCACGTGCTGTCTGACCAAGATAGATTACACGCTAGTCGCAAAAAGGGTGCGGGGTTAGCGCTGCACTATCCAGATTAGGAAGCCGCTTCGATCTGAAGTACCGACTAGGGTGGCAACGATGCATGAATTTGCGCGCCACAATCGCCACAAGGCTGATGGCGACTTCTTACTCCCGTATCGACTTGTGGAGGCCTAGATAGGTCGATCTGTTCATCTTTAAGTTCGCTAGGGGTTGAGCGCATTGCTGCATAACGTAGGCCTAGATTCTTGCATAATAAATGGCTTCACTTCATTAGGCGCGCAGGCATTAGTGCTTCTGTAATTTTTATATCTGCAAGGATGAGAGCAGTCTTAAGAAGGATAAAAATGATATAACAGATAGGTACATATTGATTCAAAGCGCTCGATGGATAATTGTTGATTGACCTCGAAGTACCTGCGTCTTGTCTCGGCACAGGGTGCGTCTCGCGAGTCAGGGATCGACGTTAGATCAGCTGTGCATCGTTCAAGAAGATGTCGGCGAGCTAGCTCATGAGATTGCTCACATGGGCTATGTCTACGAGATTGCGTGCCTGAATATCGGAGCTTCTGCGGCGGCAGATATAAACGATGGGACCAAAGGACTTTTCATTGATCGAACCCTTTACGCACAGCTCAGCAATCCCATCAAGGCTCGGGTTCGTCGGAGTACCTATAACGAGACATGCTGGATTTGAGGCTATGGAATGCCTTATCTGGGTACATGTGGAGGAGGGTTCTTTTCACGTGGCTGGGTATTGCAGGAGCGTCTGTTAAGCCTGCGGACTATATACTTCGACGAACAGCTGAGATTGGGCCCCTCCAGATGCCATCAAGGTACGAGTCTTCAAGAACATCTCTGCAGGCCTTTGCTAAGCCTGAAATAGCTGGCAATGCATCAGCTTCGTGGCTGAGCTTGCACTTCGAGAACGTTGTGCAAATCCACAGCCATCTATGATAAAGTTCCACCTTATTTGTCAACTCGTCATCGTTATCGTTTTGCAAAAGTCGCGGGAGTCTGAATGGCTTTTCAGTACCCCAAATTGGAAAATGGCCGCGAGCAAATGGTATACCTCCAGGGAAAACCTCGTTAGCAATCATCTCTGGACATTCCCAGGTCATGATTTCACCGAAGTAGACCGAACGAGGACTGAGCAATCTTTCCTGGAGTACCCATCCGCGGGAAAAGAGCGAAGAGAATGTGTGTTCGTGTTTTGCCCTCCGCTCGTAGACGAGATAATCGATGAAGTATCCTTCTCGCTGCAGCGTGATTGGGAAGGGTAGAAAGAGATTCGTATTGCTTGTCGCGAATAGACCTTGCCCCAAAATTAATCAAGGCAGACATATATGTTTCCCATTCGTGCGATTTCTCTCGCACAGTCTGTATCATCATCTTGTATGAGACACAAGGCGTCGATCCACAAATAGTGTATGCCAAGGTAGCCGCACATTGTTATCGAATCGCGGAAAACTGGCGGCAAAGTCATGGCATCTATGCCTTGTTGCAGAGCGTTCTCATTGGTTCTGAGAAGCTTAGGCATATTGGTCTCGTCACCCTATCTGTGGCTTACAGTCGCATACTGGACTTTGTGACTTCCGTGCGACTGATCAATCGAGACAAGGAATGGTGCACTAGAGTCGTGAACGTTGATCAGCCTGGCTGGTAGTGTGCGGCCATCTAGATTGGTGAGACGTTGGCAGAGAGCGTGCTTGTGGCTGCATCCATCGATCCAACTGCTGAGGATCACCAGACGACTTTCGCTTTGACTGTCGGCTGCGAGTGAGGCTGAAACAGGCACATTGAAAGGATCAGTTCGATGGCACCGCTTCTTTTGCAGTATTGAACGATCCGCAGTCCTTTTATGCGGCCCAAGATAAAATTTGACGCGAGGGCAATCTGTGAAACCAAGTTGCCTTGAGCTCACGTCAATTGGAAGCTCATGATTTGCGAGACGTGCCACCGATCCTGACAGAATTCCCTCCAAACGACGTTCTTCCGCGGGAGCAGGTCCGGTACCTTCATTGGAGAGCGTCAGTTGCAGATGTGTGCAGATTGGACAACCGTGTATTGCGGCCTGGGATAATGCTCCTGGCATCGTAAGTACATCGTGCAACTGCATGAACGTGTTCGTGAGGCCTGATCAGAAGATCACGGCAAGTGTTGCACATTAAGAATCACGAATCTGATCGTTCGATATCATCTGGCCAAGTGTGTTCGTCGATTCAAGTCGTGGTGCCGACAGCGATGGCGGGGAAGGGGAAATAGTGTGGAATTGACTGACCAGTGCAGCTTGCGAGCTGATGAATGCTTCATGTAGGGGTCATGTCTAGTGACGTAGGACAACTCGGGAGGTGCTTCTGTGGAACGTGCTTATCTAGGCTCTGCTACCCTTTTGGTGATACTTTGAGAAACTCGGACGAGTTCGCTGTGTTAGGGACTGGGAGACGATATACCTTGCACCGAGGCCTGCCCCACCTGCCACGGGACTAAATTGGGTCAGCTTGAGCGGATCACCATAACGAGCTGCAAATAGTAGGATAAACGATGGAACAGGTTGCCATTATCTGATATGGCACACGCTGTAGCTACATGTGCAAGTCTTGACTGATCATAGATATAAACGATGTTGACAACCATCCAAGAAGGTGCAGCAAGGCGGCTGATATCTTCCGAGGCGTGGGTCGAGCTCGCTGCCTCTCGTCTCCTTGAACATATCTTCATACAAAGCCACCTTGATGTACAGGTGCCTGCTACTGGTCGAGTTTGGTCCAATTCTCTGTGTGGAGTGGAGTGTTGTTGGTAATTGTTGGTGTTTATTTTCTAGGTCGTAGGCTGGGGTTTTGGTCATGATCGGAAGCCACTGAAACGAGGGGTTTGTGCAATGCTGGGAAATGCTGGCTATGATGCTGAACGCTGGAGTCGACTGGTGGAAACGTGCCGCGTGATCGAGCCTGTGGATTCCAGATGGAGACAGCATCAGGTTTGGCCGTTCGTGGTGTAGAAGTACGAGCCCGGGAATCCATACTGTAGAGGTGTCTCAGGTGTTGCCCTCACGATGGCTAATTGACCGCTGTGCCAAATATCCACTTGTACCAAAAGTGCTTGCCATTACTGGAACTGCCGGCGAGCCCGACCACGACGGCAACGCAAAGGGATAGAGCAAAAGTACACAACGCAAGAACACGGACGGCCCACCCCGTCATGTCCACATGCTACGCGCCATTGGCGACTGGCGGAGCACCCATACGAGGATCACCTGGAGGTATACCAGGAACCTTCTGCGGCGGTGGGTGAGGATGATGCGAGCATCCGTGATGGCAGTGCTGCTGAGGTGAAAGATCGTCGTAATCGTCGTCGTAGTACTCGTCGTCTTGCGGGTCGAGCGAGCCGTCATCTGCTCGTTGGTCGTAGCCACCTGGCGGAGGATTCTGGGCGTGCTGCGCATTGTTCGCGTTGTTCTGTGCCTTTTTGTTCGCCTTCTTGCCCTTTCGACCCTTCATCCTCGCCTTTTCCAACAAGCGACGTTTTTCTGCTAGACGCTTCCGCTCTTGGCGATCTTTCCTCTCATACTGCCGAATCAGGGCCTTAGGCTTATACCCAAAGATATCCTCAAACTCGCAAAACTCGCAGATCCATGGGTTCGTTGGCGGGTTGTGGAAGTTGGCGTACTCTTGCTGCATGCGACGCTTACTTGCAGCATGTTTGTAGAGCTTCGAGACACTGCGCTTCGGTTTCGGCGGCGGTGGAGCTGGCTGCTGCTGTGGGGGCGGATGAGCACCCTTTTGAGGCGCTGCGTTCCTGACTGCAGAAGGGTGCGTCCCATTCATTCGGGGACTGGTCTGGGTGCCCTGCGTAGACACCAGGGGCGGCGCGTCGGGGCGGACAGGCGGGCGAGCGCGCGCAGCTTGTGCGTGGGGTGAAGGTGCTGCATTCGAAGTCGGGTATGCACCAGGTGGTTGCGGGTACTGGCCATTTTCCTGGCCAGGCCAGACCATTTTGTTTGCCGAGTCAGAGCCGCAGGTGAAGGTGAATTGCGTCTTGTTGGCACTATTCTTCGCAGCTTCCTGCTGCAACAAGCTCACGTTTTCGTTACCGTGGGGTGGCGGGGTTGCTTGCGCGTTGGCAATTGCAGTCGAGATGATGCCGCTTTGCTCCGGAGGTCCTAGACAGAAAACAAAGTTAGCGCACGGACTCTCGAGGTGTAAACGAGCGTAGTTCCGAGGTGACACCATACGTTTGCTGCTCGCTTTGGCATTGGCGAGATTCGTCGAACTGCCCAGCACTCGCCGCTCTGAACGTCCTGACGCCGATCGGCCAAATCGTCCTCTGCCTGCGCCTGAGATGCCCGTTCCCGAGTTGGACGTGTGTTGAGGCGTGGAAGGAGCGGATCCGTAGTAGCGCCCAGGCCCGTCCCCATCGTCCATCGCACCTGCCTCATGACCATGTGCGAGACCCATGCTCGCCAAATCTGCCGACAAACTCGTGTGGTGCGACCCGTTGCTGCCCATGTTTGGAATCTTGCGCTTCTTCTTGTTGTTGGTATTCTCAAACGACTCGTACCCGTCGACAGAAGAAGCAGTTGAGCTCGGCTTCTGATGGCCGCCAGTCACGCCAGCTGCAGTCTTCCCAGATTGGTGGTTGCTGTACTGATAGCTAGGAGACGACGGTATCGGAGCCCCACGCTCGTCTTCCTCCTCCTCGCTCTCTACCTCGGAATGAGTATGACCGCAGTGGCAAGCATGGTGGTCACTCTCACCCGTCCGCAATGATCGACTGCCGCGCTCGCTGGTCGAGTACGGATAGTTGAACAGCGGACCTGTCGAGGGAGGATGTTGCGGGAACTCAATGGTCTCAGCCTGCTCGGGGGAGAGTCGGGCACGCAGAGAGCGTCTAGGCAGAGGACGAATGGGCCGGTCGGGGTACATGGACGACGACGTGTCCGGGGAGGAGCGCAGTGGCGAAGAGCGATTCCACTCGTAGCCTGCGTAGGGGAGAAGGGATGTCAGATATGCGGAGAGAGCGGGGAAGAAGCTCCAGCGGTACATGATGGTGTGTTTGTGAAAGGAGTGGTGCAGGAAACAGAAGTGTAAAGAGGGCGCTGTGGGATGTTCACAACGACTTCTGTAACTCACCAGCAGTTGCCGCTGCCATGCTGGCAATGCTTTCTTCGACGACTACCCAGCCCGTAGTCGTGTGTATGCACCTTCCAATACAATTCCAAGATTATGTCTTTCGTGCCTGGCTGCCCTCGTTAGCACCCTCCATGAACACTCATCTGCTGCCGTCTATGCGCTCGACCCAGACACGCCTGTATTGTATCCCTTGGATATACCGTTCGAGGCATACAGCGGTTGGAGCTCTACACACCTATTTGGAGGGTTGTGTGCGCCGCACGTGGAAAGCGGTACTGGTGCTGGTTAGCGGACGTTGGGCCCCCTCCATTTCCTCGGTAGCTGACTGACATGATGGTATGGACCCGCAGAACTGAAAATGCTAATATCCAATAACTGAAGTGTTCAAAGAAGAACCTCGATCGCGGTCGGAGAGGGTATCGGAGGTGATGCAGGTTACGATGCCCGAGAGCAGCGATACAGATTCGCCCACGCCAAGCCACACGTCGGCGCAGTGATGTGGCCTCGACACTCGCCAAATGACCCGCTAAACTGCTAGCACAAATATAATCGACAGCACGAGGGTCAAACGAGAGCAGAGCGGACAACTGCTAACATGTATGCAAGGAGGAGTGTGAACAACTCGACACTGGCTTGCATATCGGCCTCCAAGTCATGCTGCTTGCGCTAGGTTGGAACAGGATTGGTAATGCTCATCAGCTCGACTGACGAATGAGCTTGCCACGCTTCCATCAATTTCCATCCACTTTGACCCCTTCTCAATTCGTGAAATGGACGCTTTTGCGGCATTGGGTCGTTCATCTGACTTCGGACTTTGCTTCTCGAAAACCTGTCAACAGGCACATCGTCTCTGACTCAGGATCATCCCAATAGCCGGACATGTCTCGAGGATGGATACGCTTCAGGACGGTGTATAACCGCCTCTTCAAGACACAGTGACACCAGTCTTGCGCATGACTTGGTTATGGCTGATGCAGTTCTCTCTGCGTTATATGCTGAAACGTCTCTCGTCCTTGATCAACTTGGGCATCCGCTTTTGCGTAGGGAGATTCGAATTCAATTTGAAATTATGCGCAAAATCATCAATCGAGGTAGATTGAGAACGTTCACTCATCGCAGTTCTGGTCGAGCTGGCACCTGCGACAATCGATCCCTTCCCATGGGACTTGATCGTAAGCCTTTCGGCTTTCGGATCAACCCGCGCCGATGCCTCGTTCCTGCATATATTGGCACCTGCTGACCCGGCATTCGCGCGCTTTCCAAGCACTGGCGCTTCCGTCTGATGCTTCATGAGACAACACAATGGATCATTCCCGCGACCCTTGTCCTTGGGTCGCCCTTAGCGATTTCGGTAGCGCGTTCTGCATGAGAGTAGGTTCACCTTATCGATATGTCGGAATGACTACGTCACAGTCATATGGGACTAGAGCGCTAACACCCCGCAGGCGATTGAAGGTGCTGTGTGGCATGGTGTGAGAGGTAATACCTGGACGAGCTTCTTACATTATGACAGACTGACAAGCAAAAAGGCTTTCGGTGTGCCATTCTTGCCAGGCATTGATTCAGTTCGAACCTGATGTGCGACCAACAATTCCCCCTATGGCGAACGTGGCATTGTTGCTGTCACAGCTGTCAAGGCAAGAGCACCTGTCCTTGGCGGCAACTTCGGCGTATGGGGCGGCCTGTTCTCAACCTTCGATTGCGCTGTGAAAGGCATTAGGTATGCTGTGGTCTCACCTTCACTTGTCCCTGTGAGAATGCAACGTCCCAATGAGCGCTCAGAAGGAGAGAAGATCCCTGGAATGCCATCATTGGCGGCTTCATAACCGGCGGCGCGCTTGCGGTGCGAGGAGGCGCGAAGGCGATGCGCAATAACGCTATCGGATGCGCCGTTCTACTTGCCGTGATTGAAGGCGTTGGTATAGCCTTCGGACGCATGATGGCCGAAAACACCCGGCTCGAACCACCACCACCACCACCACCACCACCACAACCTGCCGCGATTGCTTGAAAGAACGTAATATGAGACCAGAACTTATGACGAGATATGATACCCAATGTAGCTGGACCTCGGGCCCTAGAGCGATTGACCAGAGTTTAGGAGATGGTAAACATGATGACGAAGAACGAAGTATTTCGAGTTGAGCATTATGATTGTTCTTACAAGGCTGGTGCACGAATATAGCGATGGAGAGATCTGCTTAATGATGAGAAGTCTTCGCGGTCGATTGCAAGCCGTTCGCCATCCAGCAAAAATGGCCCACCAAATGGCTGCTTGAGCAAACGTAGGTCTAATCTATACATTATGATTGCGCTCCTTTTCACCGTCTGGCAGCCTCGTCTTATCACCTCAGGACATGTTACGCACTCTTGATGGATGGAATGCATCTTGCGAAGTGTCCGCCGGATGCGATGCATTTGTCGCTCAAAGTTCTCCGTCTTTGCTGTTGGAAGGCTTCGAGGACGGCAAGTCGGCGAACGAGTTCATCCTTCTCCGATAAACAGAATACAAAGACTGTACGATTACGCGAACTCGGGTCCTCCGACACCTGGAATTCCACCGGCTCTCGGCTCGACATCCCTCGCACTCGTGACAAGCTTTGCAGAGCGACGCAAGGCAGCCTTTGAGGCTTTCTAACAATGCTCTCGGTTCGCCTGGCCATATGTACCACCCACCCAATCACGCATCTTGTCATTTCTTACAGCGCAACGCTCTGGACTTGTGGCGTTTATGGCTGCAGCTGGCGTATCTTCAAAGCAAGATACGCATGGTACTGACAGCGGGAGCTATGGGGATATACATTTGCTAGTGGCTTCGACGAGTCGCGGAATGGGTAACATGTGTTACTTCCATCAACCCGGCCTTGCATACGCAGCTCTCATTGATCCGGCATCACTTTCACTTTGCATTCACTTTGTTTCGACCATCGTTCCATGCATAGCGAGGAGACCGGAGTAAAAGAAGGCGCTTTTAGAGGGAGACAAAGAGCATTAACACAGTTGGTGGTGTCACTGCACTTCGGGTGCGACCTCGTTGAGACTGCTGGCTGAGGTGGTGAGGCTGACTCCACGCACGATCGTGTTGTTCAGCTGAAGGATGTGTTCGTTTCCTCTCACCGGCACTGCTCATGAGTCCACCTCGCCAGCCTTGTCAACTTATCCACCGTTACTTGAACAACTACTTCTGTCGCAACAGCAGAGTCGACGGTTCCTTACATTGCTCCCTCCGAATACGCTAGTCAACCACAAAAGATACCACCGGAGAGCGGAACAACATCAACAAAATCTCCGAACGCCTATTCTTGCTACCAAATACCTCCCTATGCTCTCCCTTAATCTCGAAAATCACCACCAATAAGTGGACACCGCGCATTAGAAGCCATTCAATCTCCCGAACGCAACCATGAGTATCTCAGACACATACTCTGCAACAGCCACCGCGCCCGACTATTCAGACTACACTGGCAGCCCTACTGGAGACTACTCCGAATACAGCAGTACTGCCACCCCTTCGCCCCTTGCTGACTAGCGCGACACCTGCACCCCAGCTATTTGCGGATTTGAATATGCGTACTTCCAGCATGTACCCAGCAAGAGTGCGAACATGGCATTTGCCGTACTATTCGGCATCTCCGCACTAGTCTTCCTCGGACAGGGCATAGTCGGTAAGAGGTGGCTAGGCTTTACCGTTGCTATGGTATCTGGTTGTGTCCTCGAAGTCATTGGATATGCTGGTCGTGTCATGGCGGCGACTGGTTTGTATCACGAGGTGAGTGCTTGAAACTTGTCCTCAACATGGCATGAACTAATGCCAGTAGAATCCGTTCCTAATCCAAATCGTCTGCCTAACCATCGCTCCTGGCTTCCTCGCCGCCGGCGTCTACCTGTGCCTCTCGCGCATCGTCATCACCTTCGGCGCTGAAAATTCACGCATATCAGCTCGCGCCTACCCACGTATCTTCATTCCCTGCGACTTCCTATCGTTGGTCTTGCAAGCCGCAGGTGGAGGCATCGCATCTGTCAAGACCCACATGAACGAGGATCCAAAGCTAGGCAACAACATCATGATCGCTGGTCTCTCTGTGCAAGTCGCCACACTTCTCATTTTCATCCTCCTTGCTATCGACTTCGCTATCCGCACCATTCGTCGCATCAACCACCTCGGCGCACAGAACGCCCTGGACCCTCGACACGCCAAGTTGCGCGAGAGCTGGATGTTCAAGGGCTTCTTGGTCGCCTTGTCCCTTATAACGCTGTGCATCTTTACTCGGTGTGTCTACCGTGTTGCGGAGCTGAGCGAGGGCTGGACTGGACACTTGATGGCGGAGCAAAACTACATCATTGGTCTGGAAGGAGCTGTCATTGTTGTGGCGGTGTACTTGCTGAACTTCTTCCATCCTGGGTTCTGCTTCCGAGAGGCTTTGGATATGAGGGCGAACAAGAGCCAGAAGGAGTCAGGAGGTAGGACTTGGTATGGCGGGAGGAAGAAATATGTGGTGGTGGTTCAGGAGAGCAGTGTGCAGGTGTCGCAGGAGAAGATCTGAGACATCATGGACGGACGTGATTCCTGAGATAAATACTGGTGGTTCGCCTTGTCCAGGATAAATATTGCGTGCTATAATAGTTAGACAGTTGTCTTCGGAGTTCGATGTATGAAGCTATAGGGAGAATAGAAATGCGTAGGGGTCATGCAGAACCAAAGCATCACCCGTTCATTGATGCTTTCGTGATATAGCCGCCGTGTGATCCAGTGAGCCTGCTCGTCGCTTCCGCAACCTGAAGTTGCCGCGAGGAATACCTCAACACGCCACTGGAAGTCATTTCGAGCGCTCGATTGACCCGTAGATCCTCGAGTCCCTCTTCTATGTTGTGTGATGCATTTTGCAATTTGAGGACACTTTGGCAGTACTGTGTCTCTCCTTCACCTTGCTTGCCGACACTGACCCGCTCTTTCCCGTCCGCTCTCACCTCGCCAAATCGTAGCCTGGCCCACGGTAGTACCTTCGAATATAAGAGCTTTCCGCACCTGTCGTCTCCAGCCTCCAACAACACAACACGCGCCACCACTTTCGGACACCACGAACCATTCTGTAGCCAGCACCACCCAACAATAACATCACAATGAATCAAGCTGAAGACGTCGAGGTCATCCTTGGCCATCAGCGCCGCTACAAGTTTCATTCTGGAACTCTAGCGCGCAACTCTACCCTTTTCGCGGACATGCTCACTGAGCCTAATGCGGTCAAGCTGAGCAATCGCGCGAGAGGCGCAGGCATCAAGATTCGCTGGATGATCGAGCTCACAAGATTGCCTTCTGAGAGTAACCCAGCCGGTTGCCTCGAGCTTGTGGTACGTTTTCCCCCGGCCTGGAGCATATCAGTCCATTCTCAAGCGTCGCAATGATCACTGATATACATACCTGAAGGAACTCACCACCACTGGCGAGCGCGCTGATGGCCGCACTGGTATGATCGTCAACGAAAATGGCCGCATTCCTCAAGCACACAAGGCCATGGCTCACTACGAAGCCATCTTCTACGCCTTCTACAACAAAGAACTGACCGTTGAGGACACCGACATGTCCGCCGCCCTGTCAGACTGCTATCAGCTGCTGCAGATTTCGGATTACCTCGGCTGCACCGGCCTCATCTCCAAGCCCATCGAAGTCGCCTTGCTCAAGCATGGTCAGGATCTCTTCCGCGCTATACAGGGCGCGCCGTATGCCTGGATCGAGATGGCCTATCGCATCCGCAGCGAGGTCGTCTTCAAGGAATGCATGCTTCACCTCATCGGCAACTGGAAGGTCATCAAGACCAAGCAGCATCTGAACGACACACTACGCGAAGTTCCCGGCCTGCGCGCTCTCATCGAGAAGTACCACCGCATCCTCCTCCAACAGTGCAAGAACCTCGAGCTCGGCGTTATGTCGCTTTATCCCGGTGACATGCGTCTTCCTGTGGACGACCTTCCAATCAAGCGTGAGGCCTACGCCAAGGACATCCTCGTGTGGATGGCACTCACTTTCTTCCGCCACTGGATCGGCCAGCGCCTCATCATGGAGAAGGACCGCCACTCCCTCGACTGCGGCTACGAGCTCTACAAGCAGATTGGTACCGCTGGCGAGGCGTACATGGACAAGTCCGTCATCAATCAGTTCCACACCAAGTTTCCGATGACCAAGAAGGCCATGAATGTGCTTGAGAACCACCTCCTCGAGATCAAGGAGTGCATGAAGGGTGTAGTCGATCAGCACAAGATCCTCAAGTCGAACTGCCAACTCGACGTCGCTCGCTTCCCGGTCAACTACCTGACGTGCACCGACTTCAAGCGCGAAGACTTTCCGTGGCTCAAGGAGGTCGAACCCCCTCGTGTCGTGCCTGCGAAGCGCGAGTACAAGCCCGGCGGCAACGAAATCGCGCGTCAGAATCTCGAGACAGCCAAGCGATATCAGGAGCGTAGTCTGAGCGTTGAGGACACGGAGGACGAGGACGACGAGTTCGACGACGATGATGACATGGATGAGGAAGCTGCACCGCAGAAGCGCGCGAGGGTCGCCTAGGATGAGGCCCCGCTTGTCAAGGTGTATGAACTGTGTCCTTGGGCGGGAGAATTGTGCGTTGCGCCGTGTGAGTGTCAGGAGAGGCTGGCAGGAAGATAGATCCCCATCAATTGAGGACCTGAGTGATGATCGAATTTGGCGTTTTCGAGTAAAATAGCTTACCGGGAGATCCTTGTCGTCTTCAGGACGACTTTCCCCATATGAGGAGCGATGCGGTTATTGCTGCGATTATTGCTGCGATGGCGGATAGGCTCTCATGTCAGCATAGTCAGTACAATAATTTCAGCACATAACCCTGCTTTTCGTTCCAGCTCCGTACACAGACATGCCTCTAAGACCTCGCCAGGTACAAGACTTTTGAACGAAATGAAATTGTGCTTTATACAGTTGTGTCCGACAGCATCACATCCTAGCCTGAGCTTGCATCCACCCCACCTCATGCGCATTTTCTCCATCTGCGCTTGTCTCTTTCTGCACCTCTAGCACCGGGACCCCTTCATATCCTCATCGACACGCATAGCCTACTCGTCATCGAATCCGGTCGGCCTCGGTCGTGCGCCGTTGGGCACTGCATATCGTCAGCCGCCATGTCTCCCCATCCACCTCCACTTGCACCAGTCACTCGACCACCTCTTCCGCGTTTCACTACTCCTTCAGTTCCCCATAGCTACCCCCCTTCCCTCCTCCCACCCACACGTACCTGGATAAGTCATCGGAATCTTCGGCCTCTGCTCCTCCCCCAAATACCTCCGTATCGGCGGCACAGTCAACACCATAATCGGCCCCGTGCAGCCCACCACAATCGAGTAAAAGTATGCCGGCTTGTTAATCGAGGCCCATTTGAGGTAGCGCAGCGGCTGCTTGAAGAAGAAGGGCGAGGGTGGTATGCCGGACATGATCGATGTGCTGGTACGAGTCAATGCTGGGTCACTTGGGGTGGGGAGAGGGTTGGGCAGATGTACTGTGTGTACAGTTGTCTTAGAGTGGGTTTTGACGACTCAATGCCACTCCAATCTCTTCGCTCGTCACAAAGTCGTGATCGTAATGCTGTAGGTCGTCGTTCGCAAGCTCCCCACAAGCAGGCCAATCGGCGTTGGTCGATTCTCCGGCGCCGAGAGGTCTTGGCATTGCATACGTCTCCCATAACGCGTTGCGCCTGATCATTACTGTCGAGACAGCTTCAATTCTTCACTCACCGCACATTATGAGGTGGCTTCTTTCTTCTGCGCTGGTGCTGGTGTGGTCAGCGGCAGCTGCGGCAAAAAGCTTTACGGGGAATAGGTTGTTGGTGGTCCTGGAGGAGCAGAGTGAGAGGGAGAAGTATAGTGTGTTTTTGGAGGATTTGACATGTAAGTCCTAATTCCAGTATCTGGGAGACTGGAAAGGCCTGGAGACTGCTAGATTGAGCTTCGCAGCATGGTAGGATGTCAATTGATCGTCGACGAGTGCTTAAAGTTTGAGGCTGCGTAAGCTCGAGATATGGCTGCTGAATGTCCTGTCGAGTTTGCATGTTGCGCAACTCCTTCCAAGGGCTGGACCGATGAAGGAGAGCATTCTGACATGCCCTACAGCTCGAGGATTCACAACGAAAGTCGAATCACCGAAAGCCGACAAGTTATCACTGTTCAGGCATGGCGAGCGAGCATTCGATCACGTTCTCCTCCTTCCCGCAAAATCGAAAGGCCTTGGTCCTGCCTTCACCGCGAACAACATTCTCGAGTTCTTGAAGCTAGAAGGAAATGTTCTAGTCGCGCTCTCCAGCGAATCTGCCACACCAACAGCTGTCCAGTCAGCGCTCCTCGAGCTCGACATAAGCATTCCCGCAGACAAGGGCGCCGTTGTGGTTGATCACTTCAACTTCGATTCGTCCTCTGCATCGGAAAAGCATGACGTTCTGCTGCTTCAACGCCCTGGCGCACTTCGATCGGACGTTAAGAACTACTTTGGTGGAGAAGGATACATTGCTGTACCGCGTGCCGTAGGCCAAATCCTCGGAAACGACTCACCACTGCTTTCGCCCATCCTTCGCGCGCCGAGCACAGCATACAGCTACAGCCCCAAGGACGAAGCTGAGGCTGTCGAGGATCCCTTCGCGGCGGGCGAGCAGCTGAGCCTAATCTCGACATTGCAGGCCAATAACGCGGCACGTTTGATGGTCCTGGGATCAGCCGAGGTGCTGCAGAACAAGTGGTTCTCGGAGAATGCTAAGATCAGTGGCAAGTCCATCAAGACGGCCAACCGTGAATTCGCACAACAGCTGTCAGCCTGGACTTTCAAGGAGACCGGTGTCTTGAAAGTGGGCAAGGTGGTCCACTACCAAGATGAGGGCAAGAGCAAGAAGATGAACACCAGCCTTGCGATCCCGGAGAACAATCCTACCATCTACCGCGTCAAGAGCGATGTTGTAAGTCTCATTCTCATGCTTGACCGAGAACGCACCACTAACATGTGATAGCATTTCCAAGTCGAAATTTCCGAATACTCAAACGACCATCTCACCCCCTTCGTCCCCTCCCCCAACGACAACATCCAGCTCGAGTTCAGCATGCTCTCGCCCTTCCAGCGCCTCAACCTCTCCCCCATTGCCCAAACCACAAACTCAACCATCTTCGGCGTCGCTTTCAAAACACCCGATCAACACGGCATCTTCAACTTCCGCATCAACTACCGCCGCCCTTTCTTCACAAACATCGATGAGAAGAGACAGGTCACAGTCAGGCACTTTGCGCACGACGAGTGGCCGAGGAGTTGGCAGATTAGCGGTGCGTGGGTTTGGATTGGAGGTATTTGGGTCACGGTTGCGGGGTGGTTGGCGTTTGTTGCGGTGTGGCTGTATAGTGCGCCGACGGAGAGGAGTGTGAAGAAGACGCAGTAAATTACGCCGGACTAAAGATGGGGGTAGAGGTCATGTTTGATAAGTGAGGGACTGGTTTCAGCGAGCGAGCGAGAATATCCGACTTAGTCAGATCCGCAATCATGTATATTATAGAGTTTCTCTCGGGAAGATAAATCAAAAGCTGTCCGCGGTAACAATCTAACACGACACAATTTAAGGACCATTGCTTGCTGACGCGGATAAATTTTGACATTGCGGTCACTGAACTTCACACAAGATCCAGACAAAGGAATGCTGCGAGACTTGAAGCTTGCGGCAATGCAGGTCGTCGAAATCGAACGACAGATGAGAGTGCTATGGAAGCCTTGTTGCGAAGAATTCGATGACGTATCTAGGTCTTGTGTGCGCTGTGCTGTTGCAATGGCCAGTATATGTACGTCGCTGGTGCTTCTGCTGAAGGGGACGATCTTCTACAATCTGCCGACGTTGGCTGGAACCTGCTCGTGTGTATGGTGTTCTTAATTCTCCGTATGGCCCTGGCTAGGCGGAGAAGCGCCGGTTTCTTGTGAAATGCTAAACTCGCTTGTACAACTGACTTTCTGTGTGCTTTCTCGTCAAAACTAGAGCTGTCAGATTAGACAGTTAATAGGACCCGAATAGACTGAGGAGTTGCAGTTGCTCTCCTTGTTATATTATCCGTATTCGCCTTGGGGTCTGCTGCTTCAAGGCGGTGTAGTGCTGCGTCCATATCCCGGACCCTCCGACCTCATCTTGGACCGAGGCATTATCGATCAACTTGAACGATGATCCTGTGGGACGAAGAACGAAGGGCCCTTTGGCCCCATACAAAAGCCACACCTGATCACCGACTTGGGCCTCATTCGAAGTTTCGACCTTGTAACGCCGTCTGTTTAGGGAACACTCATACCCATATTGCTTGGCGCGTTCGTGCGAAAGGTGTTCGAGGGTGTCAACGATTAGGCCCGAAATTTCCAGGATCCGTCCGTCCTCGACAAAAACAGTATTTGTGGTATCACCTCGCCATCGTGGGGCATCAGTGTACAAAAGATGATGTATGACACCATTCTTATGCGTGGAGCTCCAGTCAGGCACCCAAGATGGCAGAGACTTGTTGTATGAAAAGCCTTTCAAGTAGAGAACATCGAGGCCGTCTTGCTCGATGATCTTGCGGGCTGTCTCGATACAAACGTACTCATACGTGGTCCTTGGGCTATAAACGACCTTGATTCCGTAGTCCTTATTCGCGAGACTTAGGAAAGCATACACATAATCCCTTCTGTCGCTGGCCTTGCGGGCAGACGAATAACACAGCAGTCCTGGAAGTTGTCCGTGTCTGAGAGGGTCTTTTAGATAACGGATCTTGAAGTCCAAAAGCAGGGCTGGCCTAACTTTGTATCGACGGAAGAATTGCAATGAATCGTAAATTTGACACAGCCATTGGTACATCGCGGTAGTAGTGAATCTGTCGGGTAGCTTGTCTCGTTCCTGCATGAATGAAAAGATGTTGTTGCGAGAGTCAAGCAGTCCAAAAGCCACATCCATAAATACCACTTCGCACACTGAGTGGCCGCCGTATATGAAAGTGGTGTCGCGTGCGGCAAGGTATTCCTGACAGACCTAGGATCAGGGCTTGTTAGCATTTTCTCTAGTGCCAACTCATGCATACCTGCCCATACTCTTGTCCACCAGGGCTGCTCAAACACCTGTAAGACATCCTTCCAGATGTGCTCGAGCCCTTCATCGGCTAACAGGGACAGATACCACGACTTGAAAGGGCAGTCTCTTTCAGGTAATCCAACTTGCTGGTGTGAAAGGCGTGATTGTGGGATCTTTGCATACGCTTCTTTCATCCAAGGTATGGCAGAACCACCGCGCATTTCATCGGTTGACAAACATACAGTAACTGCGCAAGCATTCTCGTAGACTTTTTGCATGAAGCTAACCTGATGTGACCTTTCGAGCAGATCGCTTTGGTTGATACAAATTTGATCCGCCCAAATCATCGGTTCCTCGTTTCCACTGGTCCCGCGACAGTGGCGGTAGGTTTCCTCGATAGCATGGGCTAGATTTGCGAAGGCATTGAAGGATTTGCCATCGATTCGCAACTCTCGAGTCTTCTGGGGATCTCCGGCACAGTATGATATTGCTGTATACCTGTCACGGCTCTCGGGTAACGACATCGCATCAGTGAGGTGACATTGCAATTCCCCGGATGCAGTTCGAAAGAGTCTGAGCAGCCGTATCTCGTGCTTCCCTCTGTCAAGAGGCCGGTACGGCTGGCGGGCGTAGAAGGCATTGTTCACAGGGGAAAAGAAATTATCGGTAGACGGAGACGCGTTGGGAGTCGCCAGGATCTGCCTCTCCGAATCTGAACTCATATCGCACAAGTGTGGTGTTCGAGCGATCAGATGGAAAGTGGATGGGATGCGCTGCAGGCTAACAGACAGGAAAAGGCAGCTGCGCCTGCGCCATCCAAGGTGGGATGCAGGCGCACCTCTAACCTTGCGAACACATGACCGATAGACAGCATCAAGGCCATGCGGATGATGCCGAACCGTAGGAGGTGGATCTTGTAAGCTATCAAGAAGATGTCTCGCAAAGGCGTCCGAAGTCTCTAAAACATGGTCTGACCAGTAGTAGGTATTGCGTAAGCATAATTTCCATTTTGGCGCAAAAGCTAAGGTGGCCGGCCCAACACACTCACGCCAGGAAAAAGACACCACAGTACAACAACTCTACAACACTGCGAGCGCAAAAAGAACGACGTGGGCAGGACTCGAACCTGCGCTCCCGAAGGAACAAGATTTCTAGTCTTGCGCGATAACCACTCCGCCACCACGCCCGGGCTGTTGAACAATGTTTCTCTCAACCGAGTAATTGGAGAATTGATGGATAAATGAAAATTAGCTAGTACTTAATTACTAAGATAGGATATCGCACCAATATGATGATGCACGAAGATGGTAAGAGTCTGTTGGATGACAGCTCACAGTAGCGCGTTAGTGATTGGGCTGTTGAGATGGCGGTATGAGTGTTTAGTGGTTCGCTTGGGTAATAGGGGCGGGGAACCTTGAAGAGAAAACTTGGACTCCAAGTCTGTAGTTCCCTATGTCTCTTCCTATTTCATGAGCGCACATGCTTTGCTAATGAAGGAAGTACGTCAGCCATGTGATATGTCAATTCTCCACCGAGCGCACATATCGAAGTTTCACCGCGATGACTTAGAAAGATTCGCAAGGGCTTTCTGTGTAGTACTCGCGTCAGGCTGGACCGATCATCACAAATTCGTATAAGCATACATTCCGCACCATGGCATTATTGTATCAACATTCTCAGCATGGCCCTTTAATTTACTCTCGATAGATCTGTGCCCAGAGTCTTGCATAGCAGCAGATCCTTCGTTCGCGGTCTTCCTCTACCTGGACAACTCGCGATCATATCATGGTAAAGCCCCGTATCCCGAGCAGGAGTACACGATTCCGATTTGTTGTGGGAAAGATGCAAGATGACCGTAACGCGGAATCTGACAATTTAGGATCGAGAATTGAGATCAGTAGGAAAGAGATATACGAACTTGACCTTCAAGCTGCCTTGACGTGCCAGATGCAGCATAACAACCGAAATTCTATCGCGGTGGAAATGGGCTAGGCTTGAAAAGCGGATACTTGGGTATCCGATCTCGGGCTTGTTACTTGCCTTCAGCAGGTCTTACGTGTCAGTAGGACCAGGTGGAGAGAATCATGATGTAGTATTAGGCCTACGGAGTGAAAGGTCTATGTACATGAGAGAGAGAGGAAAGGGTGCTAAGCCTAACCTGGTACTAGTGCTTGAAGATGGGAAGGAACCTGGGGCAGTACACTCACTGCGGGGCGGAGGCCATGGCTGACATTACGCACTGGAGTGATGGTGTTGTAGCGATTGGCTCAAGCCTCATTGAGCAAGCACCGCCCCAATTGCCTGGTAAGTGCTAGCTTCTCATTTCTGACTCACTCCAGGCGGCAAATCCACTCTATACGCCCATGTTTCAGCCTGCAGTACGGCGAGGCTAACAATGCCCAGGCCAGACTACTTATTAAGATGACGGCCACGAGCAGTTCGCGATAGATATGATCACAATATCATAAACATTTGCAATTACTTTTGTTCAACTTTGCCTTCAATTGTTACATTAACCTCATTGTTCCTACCTTTAACAGAATCCAAGGACTCTCTAACCCTCCGCCATTGGTCGCCTCTTCGTCAATCGATCGTAGCCTCGCACTTGACCGTTCATCGTCCAGTACTGTGTAGCACACCTTGCACACAGTGGTGCCTCTCTGGGCCGAAATCGATACTTGCTTCGTCAGCAACAAATCGACCGACACAGTGACTCTATTGCCTTGGACTCATTCGAATTCGGAGACGACTACACGCTTGATCATTGGCGCCTGCTGCATGCGCGGCTCGAGCTCAGAATGTTCGTGCTGGCCCAGTCCGATGACATTTTCGGGCTCTGCTTCATAGGTCATAAGTCCATTTTCTTCACACGGCTGCAGCCCTAGGCGATCTGGCATTTTCCCACTGGGAATTCTCCAATTTCGATGCACAGATCAGGCAGGGGTGGCCCTCCACTAACACTCTTCGTGTCATGGTGGCACGCACGCGCATACTGCCCTTGTGTTTAAGACCTATTCCATGCCATCACTTGGAATATCTTCGAGTATGATTGCGCATTTCGAGTCAAATCCACGATCAAAACTTATCAAGACATTTCCATCTTAAGTTCACGGAAAGAAGTTAACACAATCCAATTCGCCCGTACCACTGGACGTGTATGAGTTCAGCGTAATCAGTCGGGAACACGCGAATCAGAACTCGAATATCTTCATGTTTGCTCCCTGATATCGAGAGCATGGCAAGCTCTAATCAAGGTACGACAGAAATCCTAGCTAGAGATTGGAATTTTCCTTCATGGCTACTAATCAGCTTTCTACAGTAGCCACCGTGAACCCCATCGCGACCAACGATACTATTATGGGACCTCAATGGTCCAAAGAGTCGCTCTTAGGAATGCTTGGTGTGATCCTCGTTATTGTTGTTCCATGTCTAGGTATGATGATGCGAACGTGCTTTGCAAGGTATACAGTAACGTGGAGCAAGCAAGGCTGCGTCGGGGGTGAGAACACCTATCATGACTCCATTATAGGCGTGCTTAAAGCAAAAATAGGCGACGAAGATATCGAAAGTCTTCCACGGAGGTATGGGCGAAAGCGAAGGCCGAGACTCATGCGAAGTCGAGATAGCACAGTCATAGTTGTATGCTAAGGCTCATCTATTGCAAGGCCTGACATTATCGCGAGAAGCCAACACGATGGACCGTTTCGGTGGGTGACTAGAGATACCGCTGATTGGTACCATATTATTCGAGAGTGCAATTGTCGCACTATTTCCTTTATAAATGGGAAAGTGCTCAACCATAACAAGGTTTGCGCCACCTTCATCACTCGACTGCTGTAGATCGAGAGTTTGGTCATCGTCGTAAGACATACTGTGTAATTGGGTGCGTGGCTGATGAACTTCGGATGACGACCCAAAGCATGGTGACCCTTTCGTAGCAATGACAACCGATCTAGAATATGTAACAAAAGAAAGATCTCAAAGTAAGGACAAGGTCGTTGTACTGGAGTAAAGTGTGGTTCGGTTGTGTATTCGGGGTGGGGAACCTTGGTGAAAACCTCGAACTCGAGATATGTATTTTGATTGCTACCTCCAGTAGGGTCTATTTTAACGTAATTTGATCTTCGAATGATCGAATCGCTATGGCTATGTCCAGTTTGCCCTTGGGACGCATATATGAGCACATCCAGATGGTTGAAACATCGAAATCACCTTTTCCGGCCTACTTGCGCGATTCGATACTTGCTAGAATCCCAAACCACGACAATTCGACAAACTGACTCTCCCTACGACGCACGCAGATACGGGACAAAAGCTTGTGCCGGCGACAGGTTCCGTCCTGAATACAGACGACACCACCGGCATTGGTAGTCGCTTGCCTCACCAGCAGTGATCCAGCGAAAGCAGTTCTTCATTGTCTCACCACAGTGATATACGTCCTGCCCGCTCTACCGACTAGAAATATCGCAGTCAGTTGCTTCACCAGCATTGAGATAGCCCGCATTGGTCGCATATCTCACCGCATTGCGTGACACCTCCGTCGCCCGCACCCGCAATGTCGCAAATCCAACCCCAACGATGGAATCGCAGCTTGACCAAGCGCATTGATATACACTGGTGTCGTGGCTTTCAAGTAAGCCGACTCCAGAACGTTGCTGAGGTCGTCCAATCCACTGAACACGCACACCCAACACTCTTTGCTAGCCAAGAAGAACAATCGGCAACAAGAGCAGGAGCAATTTGATCTACGCGGACGTCGTTATGCGGACGTCATTACTCAGCCACACAGAATGTACTCTCGGGTTGTTCACGATTGCCAGCACTTGTTGCATGCATGATGCCTGATTCTGTGCAAAAGCCGCTTGAGAACAAATTGTCAACGATGTAGCCGAGCAACGGATGCTGGTGATGTATGTCGTGGCTTCCAGGCTCAGTAAGTGAGGAAGGCGGTTCCCGCCTCACTCGCTTGTATTGTCATTGACGTCGCACCTGCCTTCCTCACCGTCGTCACTCAGAAGAGCTTCTACTGCCATCGCAACCACCTCACCGTTACGCATCGTTGCTGCGGCTCAGACATCGTCCAGACGGCCCGCACGTCCAGCGGCATGCGTCAACCCGTCCAAGCGAGATAGCAGCCCACCGTGCCACTTCAAGTCCAGCCAAACGAGAAAGAGCTTGAGATTGGGGCGCAGCGACTTCCTGAAGGCACGAAAGCAGTAAGTGGCTACCCCAATGCTGCTTGGTGACAAGACCTGACCATCTTGTAGGGGCCGGATCAACGCAGACTTCTTTGTGGCAGCTCGTGAGAGCGATCGAGAATGGCGTAATCGAAGAGGTTGACTCTGATTTTCGTCAAGGCGTGTCCTTCTTACGAAGCCAGAAGAATGCTCAGCACGAGAATGAGGAGAGGAGATCTCAAGGCAGAGGGCAGAGTGCACTGCAGAAGCATCGCGAGCGCAGCAAGTCCAATCGAGAACCGCGCAAGTTGGCATATATGGGACAACCTCACGATCAGACCTGACCCTGGAAGAACAAGGTTGCCGGGAGCATTCATCTTCCCAATTTCGTGGGTCTCGTCGAGAAAAGAGGAGTGCGCAAGTACTTTCGGGGAGCTTGGCCATTGCCTCACCAGGACAAGCATCCTTCGAGGCTCCAACCAGTCCCCAGTCGCAGAACTAGGAAGAGCTGGTCGAGATGTCTGATTCCAGTTTTTGGTCAAATTGATTGGTCAAGAACCTCAGCCTCGTTGCAATGATGCTTTTGACGCTTCACCGCCACGCAGATCTCATCCTACTAGAAGGCATGACTTTTTCCATGCGTCTCAAAAGCTCCGCTGATGCATGCAGCTTTGCTGTCAACAATCGATCTCCCGCCCTCAAGTGATATTGTTAATGTAATGAATCCCGAAGATCATTCGAATATAGTTCAGCATTACATCGGGCATCCGTGATTCCGGCAACAGCCACAACCACTCTGTGTAACTTCAGTATACTTCTCCGCCAACAGCAGAGGAGTCCGTATCATCTGATCCCGTCTCCCAGACTCCAAGTTTATATTCAATTCAGAGCCTGAGCAGGTTCAGCACCATCACTATTCTACCTCATTCTTTTTGTATCGACAAGAACTTCGACGGACCCAGTATTCACCGCAAAGCTGAGCATGTCTTAGCATACTATCACTTCTTCTGCTTTAGGTTTATCGGGGCTTCTGACTAAGTGCGCTATGGCTTGAACAGAATATGTAACTGCGTGAGCAGTGTCGGTCGGAGGCTGTGATCAACGATTGTATTGCTATCTGTTGTCGGGTTGTGATTGTGATGTTCCAGGAGTTCTCGGCTCAGAGGTAAGTGCACTTGCCCATAGGGCAGTGCCTACTACAATAGGATAACATGTGACTTCAGCCACGTGGTTACAGAATAACTTGAATAGCAATCGCGACTTCGTTGGGCAGTCGCAATGATTCGATTCGAGACTCCCAGTGGTCTAAAGAAGCACTGTTTGGCCTCCTCTTGGGTATCATAATCGTGGTGTTAGTTCCGTGTACAGTTTTCCTTCTCAGAGCTTGTCTTGCACGCTACAAAACATTGAAATCGAGGGAGGACGATGTCGAAGGTACACTACCCGTCCCATACTACACTTGTTGAACCGTTATGTTGACTGTTGTAGCCCATAGATATCCTGAGAGACAAAAGCGGAGGACGTAGCAAGATCGAAGGGTAGGTTCGAGTCTCGGCCCAAGGAGCCCAGTTGTTGTTGTTGTTTGCGTAGGCTCGCATGCCCAATTATGATGTATAAGGCTAAGACAAACCATGAGGTACACTGATTGGTGAGTGGGAGTATCACTCTGGGGACCTATGTATCAGCAATGTCATTGCTACACTCGCTCTACGCCACCTGCACAAAGCACGAACGTCTGTTAACATCCATGGGCGCTCTTGGCGCGACCGACGTGCACTGACATGCACTGAAAGCTGGAAGTTCAACGACAACTGAGCTGTGTGACCTCATTGACATTGGTTCACACCTCCGCTGCGAGCTCCGCGCTTCTTGTGACCTCCTCCCTCCATGATTACAATCCCATACTCTTTTCTAGTCCTTGATCCACAACCGAGCCCTAAATGTGTCTTTGTGGTCATCATTGCCGTGTCCTAACGCTTACATGAGGAAATTGCGAGACCTTTGTCAATGAGTCTCGCACGCCCTACGGCCGTTTACTGGCAAGAGATGCGAGGGAAAATGTGCAGGCCCAGCAAGGCTGAAGAAGCTGACCGGACGATTATCAGGCCGATCCTTAGCCCGGCGGTTATACTGCCAAGGTCGTGTGCTAACTCCGATGGTGTAGATAAAAGCCTCAGTCACGACCAGCGGTCACAACGGGCTTTGACAGTTCAGCGGCTTTGGACGACATGTAAGATCATGTCGACTCTTGCATAAGGAGAGAAGCATCCGCTTGTAGTGAGCGGCATCACAAGAAAATGAGGACTTTGCGTCGGTCTCGTTGAGCATCTTGGACAATTTTGCTACAGCCCTCCCTTTCAGATTGCTTGCGCCACTCGAAGGTAGAACGTAGTGCGTGCACTCATACACCTGCATGACCCTTTCCAGAGTAGACCAAGACCTTCGAAGTGTCGTTCCCGCCGACCACCACAGAAGTGCTGAGCTCTGTCGAGCATGGCTCCCATCTTCGGTAAGCCAATTAGGCTCATCCGCAGTGGTACTCGTTCGCTGACTACACTAAAGCAAGAGATGTTCCTCCAAACGAAAAGTCGTGGTCGAAGGTAGCTTTGTTCGGTTTACTAGGCGTGCTTGCCGTCGTCTTCGTACCATGTATTGGTCTCCTGATAAGATGCAGCTATCTCAGGTGGCGTCAAGCTTGTCTGGGAAAGTCTCTTCCTCCCAGTAAGACATCTGACTATGTCCAGAAAGGAATGTAGCTGAAAGAACCTCAGCAGAAGATTCAAGCCCGGCGATAATCCTTAGAAACCATCGTCGATGCAAAAGATGGAGGATCGGAAGACCTCGAAGCAGGAACAGAACGGTCATTCTGCTGGTGTGAAGCAGACATCCTTCGTCATATGATACCGCAGCATCGAATCTTCGAGATTGCCGTCCAAAAGTACGGTCACCGATACAGCAAGGAAGCTGGAGCGTTCGTCCTTGGCCGTCCGTTGTCTTTCCAAAGCCTTTCTTTCAGTTCCTCTCGATTCCAAGCCGGACATTGTACTCATTCTCCCTTCGAATGCCCTTGACCTGCATCGAGCCATGGTTCGAGCGACCGACATCGCGCGATGGCACTGACGATTTCTTGTGCAAAACAATCCTCGAAACTTCTTGTACTTCTTGTAACTCAATATCTTCCCTTCGGATGCCCTTGACTTGCATCGAGCCATGGTTCGAGAGACCAACATCGCGTGACGGGGCTAACGACTTCTTATGCAGCACAACCTTCGAAACTTCTTGCACTTCTTGTACTTCAATAGAGCGTTTCGACTCTCGCCGCTTAATGCTAATATCAGCGTGCTCATGGCGGAAAATAATCTGGGTTGAAGTCGATTGTGTTTGACTAATTCGATACCGAAAGACCGTAATGAGGGCGAAGGCGATGATGAACGCGATGATGAGGCCGCCGAGCGCACCGGCACTCAAGGTGCGCGTGGCCGATTTTGCCGGAAAATGTTGCGAGATGGCGGCCATCCTGGTATGAATGAATTGAATTGGTGCCATCGTGAATAAAACGGAGAGATGCAATTCTGGATGGATGCAAAATCTTTTCGAAAGATTTGGTATCAGGGAAGCCGGAGTTGTAAGTGATGGGGACGGAGCGTCGAAGTGCTCAAGGGTTATGGTGCGGCGTGGTTGGGGCGGTGCTTATGTGGAGATAAGCTTGGGGCCAAAAGGTGGGTCCATCCCGCTCATGTTTCAGGGTCGTACGATTAGACGAATCGAGCATGAGATGACATGAGCTTAAAATAGACGGAGGTAGACATAGCCTCCTGTCAGTATCACGGGTTCCGTCTGTTGCTCACTTCTCACACAATTCCCAGCCAACACGCATTTGTCGGAAGCCATTGACCTGCATGCATCCAAGATGCACAAGACCACCTCCAAACCCTGACGGCGGAACCGCACAGTCTTGATCAAGGCCGGGCTTTACGTCGTGCTTGCGTCGATTTAGAGTGAAATAGCGTAGGACCGAAGCCAACGCTTTTATTGACGCCTTATAGATGTCCGAGATGAATGGGTGGGATCAGAGCCAGTAGAGCCAGAGGAATGACCAATTAAATATAGATTCGAGGCCGGAATTGACACTGGTATCAGGAGAGAGTGCCATGGCGTTGTTAGTAACGATGTCGATGTCGTTCCTGGAGTTGACGAGACCACGAAAGATAGGCTTGGAGTAGAAGATCCGGCGTGTTCAGTCCAACACATGTGGCATGCGTATGGTTCCGCATAACAAACCAGTTCTTAACAATTGTACCTCACAAGTCTTGTAAAGCTCGAGAAATTCTTTCGAGTGGAAAAGATGCCAAAAACTGCGTCCTCCCCCAACCGTGAACTCAGGACGGAGATGTGGCGCATGATCCACAACCCCATTTTCCAATTACTCGCTCCTTTCCCCGTCTCTATCATCATAGTTCCTAATCCCTTTGACCTGCATACTCCCGAGATCCACGGGGTTTGCGGTTTTCTCAACGGCTCACAAGGTACCTCAGGCTATCAATGTTCGGTAGCAGGGAAGCCATGCGGTCGCGAATTGGTGGCATTCCTGCTACGATGGTGATGCGATGCCTCACGGCATGCTTTGCGCCTCATTGCGTGCATACCTCCAGCTACAGGAGCAGCGCTTCTGTTGTGTTTAAAGCAGGCGAAAGCCGAGGAGGGTATGACGACTGCGCATATTGATCCGACGATGATGCCGGCGATAGCGCCGGGAGAGAGAAAACACTTTACAATGATGGCGTGAAGTTGGTGTTAGAGCTGTTTAGGTGCTGTTGAAAGAGACAGGTCTGAGTAGATTGCGACGCAGATTAAGTCGAGCACGTAAGCTGTAATGTAGTTGATGTGGTTGCTCTCAGGATGCGATAAGGATGCGCTACAATGAGCTTAATGCATGTAAGCTTCGCCATAAAAACTATACTTCTGCGATCCTGCGCCCTAGTACCCATCTGGACTGCGTCCGACTGCGCCAACGCGCTTTTTGGCCCAGTTGAGGCTGCGAACCGGTGGCTTTGACAGGTGCGAATTGCGCTTTATCGGGCTATGTGTAGCGAGCATGCCCTCGCAGCTTATGACATCTTGAAAAAGTCTTGCATTTCAAAAAAAAGGCAGACTTCGGTGACATACGCGGGCTCCACTTTTGAAGGAAATGATAGTGAATCGATTTGCAAGATCCTGCTCTGCCGTCTCTTCAATAACCCCTCCTTTCCCCATCTCTTTCTTCGATATTCCTAACGCCCTTGACTTGCATGCTCCCGTGATTCACCAACTCGCCACCATAGGGTGAGGGTTGTTGTTGGTGGTAAGAAACTGGATATGCACTTCCTATGGGTGGGACAGAGAACTCTTCCGGAGACGGATGAAAATCAAGACGCGGAACGAGTGGATAGTCAGTCGGCGGTCCAGCCTGGCCTATACGTTGAGCACGTTTGCGGCGTGCGAGGATGAGGAATACTGGCGCCAGCAGGAGGATGAGGCCAACGATCGATCCGATCACGATGCCGGCGATAGCGCCGGCGGAGAGGGCCATCTTTGCCTGGGCGAAGTAGAGATGTCAAGTCGGCATGAGGGAGGGTCAAGCTCAAAAGTTCGCGTCTGTGTCGAGTCGTAGCGACGAGTCTCGAGTTGTGGTTGGAAGGACGAAAGTGTCGCCAGGCTAAGTTGTGAAGCTTTACCGTAGTGCCCGGCCGTCCGAGCCACCCGGCCGTTCGAGCCACCTTCAACATCAAAACAGCACCTATACTTAAGGCTATTGAGCCACGTACAATAGCTATTATCGCGATGTTTCTTTGTAGTAAGATCTATAGATCTTGATTAATATATACAGCTATCTACATTTAGCTGGAAGATTAATTGCTCGGCCGTGTCGTGACTGAGATGGTGGTGGAGCTGCTGCAGCATATGAGGCCTCTCTACCACTCTGAGCCTGCGCAGCTGCTCTCTTTTTTGAAGCTGCCTTAACAGAAGCCTTGAGGCTGTGCCTTCTACAACGAATTTGACAGTTCATGACTCATGCGATCGTCTATGTACCACAACGGCGTTTAGAGCTAGAAAATGCGAACAATCGGATCATTCTCCCAAATAAGTAAAAAGCGACATGTTACGATCTACTCACCAGAGGGGAGCGTAAGGCAGGTTATGAGGAATCGACAGGCTGTCGTTCCACAAGAACAACTGAGCTCAGGTGGGCTGTGCGCCAAGACCCAGCGTCCCACAGATCTCATAACGCCGAGACGCCAACCCCACGTCTGGGACTACTGAGACAACCCCCACACTCCCACAAGTCCCATAAGGCTCCAGGCATCCCAGACCCATGGGACACTCTGGGACACTCTGGGACTCTTGGGAAAGCAATAGTATATAGATACAGGCAAGGGCCTCTTATGGACTATTGTGTTCAACTTTGTATTAGCAATCAATCATTGTTCTCACAAAACCCAATACTCTTTTCAGACGCACTATTGTACTGTCTTAGTATTGAACTCCAACCGTCTATCCACAAGTCTCTTTGCTCTATCCCCAAGAACCAACCGCTAGACCTAACACAGATACCCTTCTGTACAGGCCTTCACACTTTGAACACTCTCAAGATGAGCAATACTTCGATGGACACTCCCGATGGAGCTACCCGTAGCACCCGTGGTATTGTGGCCAAACCCGACTTCTACTATGGAGACCGCCTCAAGTTGGAAAACTGGATCCTCCAGTTCGACATCTACTTCCACATCCACGATAATATTGAAGACGCAAACCGAGTTGTCATGGTCACGACATTCATGAAGGGAGCAGCATACGAATGGGTCAAACCGTATTTAGTTAAATACATGAGCGACGAAATTGACGCAGTCGATACAAAGAAGTTTGAGGATTGGCAGCTCTTCAAGGATAGACTCCGCCAGATCTTCTCACCAGCCAACGAACCGGCGATTGCTGAACGAACAATCCAGCGACTCCGCCAGAATACGTCTGCGGCTGACTACGCCAACAAATTCCAACAGTACTCAATACAAACCAGTTGGAACGACGCCGCTCTAATGAGGATGTATCGCCAAGGACTCAAGAGTAACGTTCGCATAGAGCTCATGAGAACTGGAGCTGCTATAGAAAGCCTGAACGATCTCATCAACGAGTCCATCCGCATTGACAACAACCTATACGAATTCGAGATGGAAGCACGAGCCTTCACTGCGCCTCGTCCTCCACCGAAATACCATGGAAGACAACATAACAAGCCCAACAATAGCCAACGACGTCAAGACACAACACCTCGAGGCTATTATCGCTCTACTGGTGCTGAGCCAATGCACCTTGACAACGTCAACCATGGGGGAAGACCTAAAGACCAAGACAAGAACAAGAAGAACACCACTTGGTCCAACAGCTATAGCAAGGATAAACGCTTAGAGACGCGTACTTGTTACAACTGCGGAAAACCAGGACACCTGCAGAGAAATTGCAAGTCCAAAAACAAGGTTATCCGACTCAACATGCTTGGTCAAGATCCTTTCACAAAAGGAGATACCGATGAAGAATGGGAAATTCTGACTGAGGCTATGAATATAGCCACCCTCGAAAACGGTCAACAGACCGTACGAAGGGATTGTCATCCCAAGGAAGAAGTGGATAACAGACCACCAACTCCACATCCAGGCAAGCGTGTCGACATAGGATCAAACAAGGAAACCACGGATCCACAGTCACCCAAGTATTACGACGACAATTCTTGGTTGAATTGCTCCAGGACCTCGAGCTTCGCCAGCTCCTCTGCCTCTACCCGACCCTCTTCAAAAATCTCGACCTCACGTCGTTTCAACAGTTTCCTCTGCTTGCGCAAACGACGACCTTTTGACCGCGACACGCGTAGACGCTCCTGGACCTCGTCCAACAACTTCTCATCCGCCTCCTGCCGTGCCTCTAGGGCCTCCTCTTGTTCATCCAACTTTGCCAACTCCCGATCAATCTTTGAGAAGTCCGGCATTGGTATATCAGCCGGCAAACACTCTGTTCTCCCATCGCGATAGCAGTTCCCGCACACGTCCGACAGCGACGACAGGCGACACCCTAACTTCTATCTCAGGCAATGTGCACAAGAGACCATTGTGAGATAACCTTCGGTGTTGATACGATCGCCTCGGCGGTGGCGATACTTGGTACTACGAGAAGACATTGTGTCAGTTCATGAGGACACGAACTCAGAAGGAGGAGGATAGTGTTACGATCTACTCACCAGAGGGGAGCGTAGGGCAGGTTATGAGGAATCGACAGGCTGTGTTCAGGTGGGCTGTGCGCCAAGACCCAGCGTCCCACAGATCTCATAACGCCGAGACGCCAACCCCATGTCTGGGACTACTGAGACAACCCCCACACTCCCACAAGTCCCATAAGGCTCCAGGCATCCCAGACCCATGGGACACTCTGGGACACTCTGGTGTCAGCCTGGCACTCTAGTTCACAAGGTACATGTGAACTACATCTCTCATGTGACTTCACGTTACTTGCTTACTCATCTTGGTTGTGTATATAAACGCTCTCTATTGCTCGCTCAATACAACAACCTTCTGCTTCCTTCATGTCTGCTCTGTTCTCTCACATCTGACATCTGGGACTCTTGGGAAAGCAATAGTATATAGATACAGGCAATGGCCTCTTATGGACTATTGTGTTCAACTTTGTATTAGCAATCAATCATTGTTCTCACAAAACCTAATACTCTTTTCAGACGCACTATTGTACTGTCTTAGTATTGAACTCCAACCGTCTATCCACAAGTCCCTTGCTCTATCCCCAAGAACCAACCGCTAGACCTAACACAGATACCCTTCTGTACAGGCCTTCACACGACACTAGCCACGCGTGTCGTTGCTTGCCTTATCTCTCTTCGCGCGTCGCCCCTAGAAACATAAATACCAAGTTAACTTAATGTCAGACTGGCACCTCAGTTCACAAGGTACATGTGAACTGCATCTCTCACGTGACTCTTTGTCACTTGCTTACTCATCGTGGTTGTGTATATAATCGCTCTGTGTAGCTCTCTCAATACAACAACCTTCTGCTTCCTTCCTGTCTGCTCTGTCCTCTCACATCTGACACTTAATTATCTCCTTACAGGCATGGCAATATTCTTTAGATATGTTTTTCTTTCTAATTGTAATCAACTTATAAATACCTTTCGTTACTATGCTATTGTGAAGGCCCTTGGTTGGATACAAGTATCGTGTGCCGAAGGCTCTATGGTTGGTTCTTGGGGAGTGAGTGACAGAGGTGATTGGACGGGGGTTCGAGTACAGATACTGAGTAGTAGTCAGAGTCTAAGTACAAGAGGTGCACTGAGGTAGATTGATGGGGACAATAGATCGAGTGCAGGGTAACCAAGTTGTAGATTGGTACAAAGGGTACGGGTAAGGTACTCTAGGAAGTTGAACACGATGTGCCGTAAGGCCTCATCGTCTACGTCTATATACTGGACTCGTCTCATGAGTCCCATGGTGTCCTACGAGTCTCACGAAGTTCGGAGACAGATGGGACGAGTGAGACGTGTTGGGACCTCTGGGATTTTTCTCAGTAGTCTCCGGCGAGGCTGAGCGTGGGGTAGCGTCCTTGGTGTCGTGAGACGCTTGAGACGCTTGGACCAACTTGGCGTTCTCCCCACCTCAAGACCTGCCGTGTGTGACGATAGGCTGACCTTCCCTCATAATCAACCGTAATCCTCTGTCAGTACGTGTGGTCGTAACAGCTATCCTCTAGCTATATCGCAGCTATCGTTTTTGCATTAGTTGTGTCTGTTACTATTATTGTCCTTCTCTAGTATATTAGAAGGCAACTAGAAATAATTTGATATAAAGCTTAGAGCAATTTGTATAGAAAGTCGCATATGTAATCTAGCACGAACAGGTCATGGATGTAATAGGGCTGAGTTGCTAAATGTCACGGTTTAGAGTCTCTCTTGCCTTGTCACGGTCTGGTCTCTCTTTCTCTTGCTGCTGTCGCAACTCACCTTTGCTAAGACGTTACTGCTTCTACTGCACTAGCGTTGTTATGGTCACTCAACTATATGTACTGTTTTGTGGCTTCACACAATACAACCTCAGTTCAATCCTTCAATTCTTCCTGCATATGCGCTGTTCACCCACCTCGACACTAAATCTGCCTCTTCAGGCAAGGCTTACTCGCATACCGTGGGCGTCAGCGCAACGAGCCACTCGGGGTGCCAACCCACCCCAACGCCAAAAGCCCACCCACAAAGATGAGGTTGTACTGTCACCTACAATAGCTACTACTACAAGATTTTGTGGTGGAGTATTAAAGTGATGCTTGCGATCAATATGGGCTACAAAACTTAGTAGGCAGCTTGATAGGGTGGCCCTTGGTGGTGGTTTTTGTTGGTGGTGTTGATGGTGAAGGGTCACCACCACCACCACCTTTAGCAGGCTGCGCAACCCGCGTACGCTTTCGCGCACGCGCAGGCTTCTGTGAGGCTGCTCTCCTGCCTCTTTGAGATGATTGAATAGCTTTTTGGGCGGTTGCAGCCTCTCTTTCCTCCTGTTTCTTGCGCTTGGTTTCAGCTCTCTCTGCTGCTACTCTTTCCTTCTCTCTCTCTCTCTCTCCACCTTGGCTATCTCTCGCGCCACACGCTTCTCTTCTGCTTCTTTTTGCTTAAGCAAGGCAGCTTGAGCCTTAAGGTCCTTCATCTCAGCTTTTCTGAGGTTTTTCTCTTGCTCCTCTTGCTTCCTTACTCTCTCACGGAAGTTAGCCTCTCTAACCTTTCTTGGAGACCAGAGAACAGCACCACTATAGTACTCCTCACTCTGCTGAAGATCAAGGGTCCTTCCCTTCTTTTTGTGCTTCTTTTTGACTCTAAGAGACTGCCTTAAGCCGTTCTTTTCATAGTGTAAGAGGTCGTTCTCCACCTTAAGATGGTGGAGAGAAAGGACAATCTTTTTCCCACTCTTCTTAGCTCTATCTTTGACTGCTTGCTCTATAATTGATCTCACCTTTCTCTAGTCACTCTTAGCAAGTACAGGAGAGCTTCTGGGTTGTTCTTCTTCTAGTGGTGTCTGTGGGCGGAATCTTTTAAGGATAACGTCTCTCTCTATTGGGCAGACCCCAGTGGCCTCAAAGGACTTGAGAATGAGGCTCTCCTTGAAGGTGGAGGTCCAAGCGGCCTAGAACGATAGAAAGAAGTCTTCTTTCTTGACTGAGAGCAGCCCTTGGCTGATGTGAAGGTGGGTAACCAGCTCCGTAGTGTACAAGGTGGAGAGTGGCTTAAACATTACTACATCAAGTGGCTGAAGGCTGTGGGTTGAATGTGGAGGAAAGACAGCAAGGAGGATCTTGTTTTGGTCGCAATAGTTGATGAAATCTATAGTTACATGACTCCCATAGCCATCTACAATAAGAAGCCTCCACTTTGAGCGCGCTTTCTTCTTTGTGCAGTGGTCAAAAACCTGCTTAAGCCAGGCCAATCCTATGTCGTTATTTGTCTATCTAGAGGGTGATGAAGTGACAAAGACATCATGCTTTCTGACCTTGATATCCTCTACCCAGGTTGATCGTACATTGCCCGATTCAGCCTGGAAGATAAGGCCTGGGGGAAGAGGCTCTCCATCCGCGCAGACGCCTGCTAAGAGAGTCACCCACTTACGAGAGCCATCTTAGAGAGATTCCCTGACCTCTTTGGCCTCCTACATCCTCTTTGAGAAGACTCTTTTCGTCCTTGTTGTGACCCAATCATGAAGCCCTTCTTGTCCATATTGTACATGTGACATAGCTCAATCTTATACTTAACCATCTTCTGATGGAGGAGATCAAAGTACAACTTGTAGTTGTCCTCGCAGTCAGCGTGGTGTCATACAGCGTCCATCTCTGACGTCCTTCATGTGATGAGACAGTCCTTGCTTCTCTTCGAGAAGCAACCCACCCAGCCCTCTCCCACATACTCTTGAGCAATCTCAGCAGCAAATCTGCGTATCACTTCACGCATAGGAGGAAGCATTCTCTTTGTTACCCCTTAAATATACTCTACAAGCTCTGCCTCTTGTTGTGGAGTGAGTTTCTGTTGGGAGGTATTCTTGACTGCTATTGGAGCCTGAATGCCCTTGCATCTTTGCGCCAGCGTAGTTCTGTTAATTTTGAACGCATCAGCGCACTTTCTAAACAATACTTCTTCTCCTAGTTCTTGCAATTTCATTGCTGCAACCGCCTTGTCAATTGGTTCCATATTGGTAGAGATAACACGTATTGAAATTGGGGTTGATTTCGTGTTATAATGTTGGGGTGGGTCATTACCCGGCGTGGCTTGTCACGCCGACGCCCACGGTATGCGAGTAAGCCTTGCCTGAAGAGGCAGATTTTAGCAACTCAGCCCTATTACACCCATGACCTGTTTGTGCTAGATTACACATGCAACTTTCTAAACAAATTGCTCTAAGCTTTATATTAAATTATTTCTAGTTGCCTTCTAATATACTGGAGAAGGATAATAATAGTAACAGACACAACTGGATAACGTACTTAACAGTCGAGTTGCCCACCTTGCCAAGCCCCCACCAAAATCTATCGTCACCTACAGTAGCAACGTGATGTTTCTACAACACTAACGTAGTTGGCAAGCGAGCGGGCCACCCCACCATCTCTGCGCACTATCTTGACTCTCAACCATCATGGCTCCACCACCTCAAGCCCGATTTTCTTCTTCTGAAGCTGATATATACCTTGCAATATCAGCTATTAATTTAAAACAGATTCCGACTGAGAGACGTGCTGCAGAGACCTTTAATGTCGCTCGAACGACGCTCCAGAGACGACGCCTTGGGAAGCCTGCCCAATGCGATTGCCAGCCCAACTCAAAGAAGCTTACTGAGCTAGAAGAGGAGGTTATTGTTAGATACATACTTGACCTGGACCAGCGTGAATTTGCGCCTACGTACGCAGCTGTACGTGATATCGCTGATAGGCTGCTTGCTGCGCGCGGCGCAGGCCAGGTTGGGCAGAAGTGGCCAGCCAACTTTGTCAGGCGTACAGGCTCTCTCAAAACGCGGTTTAATCGAGCGTACGATAGGCAGAGAGCTCCCTGCAAGGACCCTGTATTAATTAGGAGCTGGTTTGAGCTTGTAGAGCAGACAAAGGCCAAGTACGGCATCTGTGACGAGGACGTCTACAACTTTGACAAGGCTGGCTTTATGATGGGAAAGATCATGACTCAGCTCGTTGTGACAGGGTCAGAGAGGAGAGGTCGGCCGAAGGCTGTCCAGCCTGGGAATCGCGAGTGGACGACAGTAATCCAGGGAATCAATGCTGCTGGCTGGGCTATCCCACCGTTCATCATCTTTGCTGGCCAGCACCATCTGTCTGCCTGGTACAAGGAGGATATCCCGCGCGACTGGGCTATTGCTGTCAGCGACAACGGCTGGACAACTAACGACCTTGGAGTAGAGTGGCTAAAGCACTTTATTAAGCATACAGAGGGCAAGGTAGTTAGGGCGCATCGGCTGCTCATCCTTGACGGTCATGAGAGCCACCAATCTCTCAAGTTTCAAGAGCTCTGCAAGGAGAACAATATCTACACGCTCTGCATGCCGCCTCACTCATCCCACCTGCTG